>BLKR01003756.1:0-132777 GCA_011170035.1 Teleogryllus occipitalis | reverse complement strand
GATCGTACTGTTGAGGTCATTGACTGAAAGAAGTGTTGTGGTGCGGTATGGGGAGGAAAAGTAAAAATACCAGCTAAAATACAGAGTTCAAAGTCTAGAAACTAATTGCCCTATAACAAGTACATTCATGAGCAACAAATGCGTGTAATCATTCAACGTAAGATATCATACCGAGGTGGCTGAAAGATAGTTTCAGCCCTGCACATTGGCTAGAATCCAACACAAGATCCAAAATGTTTAACAATTTTCTGGGTCCCACCAGTAGGGAGAAAGAAACCGGTGCCCTGTTGCAACCTCCATTACGCTGCACGGTGGCGCACACGGTGGAGGTATGTGGCAACATCCACAGTAAGGGACGACTCGTGCCGTTCAGCAGCATGCCTCCAAGAGGAATCGTTTATCGAAATGTTGATAATAAGAATGAAGCAAATGCCACTCACAGAAACCAGCAGAATTCCATGAGCCTGCGACAGGTAGGATGACGAGGCAGCCAATTGCCACCCTGCCACATGCCCCCCAAGTTGTAGGAAAAGCTGCGGGTAGCACGTCCGTGCTCACGAAACAGCAAAAGGCGTCCGGTCTCAACGTTCTAGACCGCTGCGGCTCCAATTTCACTCCAACCCCCGACATTGCCTACTTCCCAACTTCCCCCTAGCCTCCATCTTCGGTCACCCCTCCTCTGAAAGGGCGGGTATCTTACTCGTTTCCTTTTCGCTCCGATAGGGGAGCATTGTAGTGTACTAAACAGTTCCCGGAGATGATGCCAAGAGGTTAAAATAGATTTGTTTGTGACACCATTGATAGTCGGTAATATGGCTTCTTTGCCGATTGAATTGGAAGATATAGACGATGCACTTTGTTTTTCTGCGTCATCTTACAGACCTTTACACAGTCTGACATTAAAATTGACGAACGTATTCCACGTCTCGGAGGTTAATTGAAAAAATACGTATCAGAGGTACTCAACAAAGAAAAATAAAACCATACTGAGAACAGTCTCTGTGAGCCTTCGCGATCTGAGGTAATCAATACAACGTAGGTAATGGATATAATTTTAATAACTACTCGATTGTGTGCAGTAAAAATGCTGCTGAACAAACCGGCCCCGACCTGCAAGTCGGCTTGCGGATTTTTCCTCTGCAGGTATCCCCTCCAGTCGGGCACCGCCCTAGCCGGGGCACACTGTAAGTTCCTCCAAGCATTCCTTGTAACAGAGGGCATGTAAGCGTGTGTGAGCACAACAAGGACGCGACAGGGACGCATGTGTGGTGTAATTTAGGCATTGGGTAATAGGGCCACGACAAGGACGCCTGCAACGTAGTTATTAAATAGGTCAGATCGGAACCAACCGGTGAAGTGCCCGTAGTTATAAATAGTGTAAATAGTAACGTAGGCAGTGAAGCAAAGTGAAGCGATACCAAGAGAGGAGAAAACCTCAGACTTTGAAAACTCCTCAAGACGAGTCTAAACAGCTCGGAACACTCCATAGTAGATGTAAATTATTATTATTATTATTATTATTATTATTATTATTATTATTATTATTATTAGCTATTAGAAAAGTGGTGGAAAACCGCAATGCAATGTAAATATTAAGTTCTAAATAAACGTATTTTTATATTTTTGTAAGGGGACAAGGGCGACGAAAGGAAGCAGCGCCAGGTCCTTGGTCCGTTTGTTAAGATACAGGAGTTTTGCCAAAAGATCAACAATATTTATTTCATTTCAAGCAGAAATAAATAATAAAAAAGGTAAATAAATATAAAGTAAGTAAAAAAATATGAATAAAACCAATACAAAACATAAAGGCAGTGTTTCGCGTGGAAGGCACGTCACGCGGGCAGGGGCAGGGGCAGGGCGGCCATCGCCAGCAGCACGGCCGGCAGCACGCTGCGGCGCACGCGGGGGCGGGGCCCCGGCACGGCTCTCCCGCGGCCCTGCAGGCTTCGGCTCACGAGCGGGTTCCAGCGGTCCTGCGCACACGCGCCACGCACCTCACTCGGCCGTTCACTGCGGTACGCACATTGCGAGACGGTTGGGAACGCGACATTTAGCCCCTTTAGGTTTCTCCCCTCTCCACTCACAAAAAAATAACGTAAAAACTTATATAAGTTAAAACAATTTGAATTCAGTTCATTTCGTTATGCTACATAAAAATGTATAATAATTAAAGAATTTTAGTATTTATTATATAAATTAGAAAAAGATTCTTTCGTGCACACAACACTAGTGTTTTCACACTCTCGCGCTTAAGAAGGAAGTTCTTAAGAAGAGAAAAGAAATTCTTAAAAAGAGAATGCAGCGCGATAAAACAGCACATTTGGTAGAAAAATCCTCGGTAGAAATATATATATATATATATATATATATATATATATATATATATATATATATATATATATATATACAGTGAAACCCCTATTTTACGCCTCTCCGCGGACTGGTCAAAAAAAGTGTAAAATCGAGGAAAATGTAAAATCGAGGAAATTATTTTTCTGCACAGATTTTATTCCAAAACACAAAATTGTAAAAACAAACAAAATTCTAAAAACAAACAAAATTCTAATAACACACAAAATTCTAAAAACACAACACATTGAAACTGGATACATTAAACAGATTTTACCCTTAAAACATGACACTATATGCAACTTCACACAATCACTTGTTCACCCAGTCCAAAATCGATATTTGCTTTTTATTTTCTAAGTGTTTTAGAGCATAAAGTTTATTTTCAATTTCACTGCATGAAATTAACACATTTTCATCCACACTAAATTGTTGAAAATACTTTCTAGCTGTGTCAAGTCCTCTAATGGCTTGTATAAATGTAACCTTTTCCTCATCCTCCTCTTCAGCAATTTCCTTGTCTATAGCAGAAGATTCTTCATCCAGAATCTGGTCAATAGACTGAATTTCACAAGTTAATAGTCCATTGTCCACAGTTACATAATCTTCAAAATCACGGTCATTGTCACTTATTTTCAAAGAAAGCCAGTCTTGCGTTTCATAGGAAGTTAAAACTGGAAGGACAATATTTTCCATTTCACTATCAACTTGAAATCCACAGTTTTTGAAACAATTTTTAATTGTTTCTGGAGATATTTCTCTCCTAGCTTCTTGCACAAAATGCAATGCTTGAAGGATGTTTAATTTAAGTTTAGAAACATCTTCAATCATCCCTCCATCTATCATCGCAACTGCTTTCCTTAATAATTGCTTCCTATAATAGCACTTGAAAGAGTGGATGATGCCCAAGTCCAGTGGCTGTAATTGGCTGGTGCAATTTGGAGGCAAAAATATAATCTTTATATTTCGCAGCCCACTGGTTTCCTTCGGATGAGCAGCACACTGGTCAATGAAGAGAATAATTTTTCTGTTCTTGGCCCCCATCTGCCTGTCCAACTGTACAAGAAACTCTTCAAAAATTATCCCAGTCATCCAAGCTTGCTGATTTGCTTCGTATTTCGTCGGTAACGTTTTAATATTTTTCAAGCATCGGGGATTTTGGAACTTGCCGATAACTAACGGGGGCAATTTCTCGCTACCATCGGCATTACATGCCAGTAGCACGGTGATCCTCTGTTTGGATTTTGTGCCTCCATGGCATGCGTCCCCTTTAAAAGCCAGCGTTCTGTTGGGCTGGAGATTGAAGAACAATCCCGTTTCATCTGCGTTGAATATGTCCTTTAATTCATAGCCCTCCGTTAAATGACTAATTTGTTGCTTCCAGTCAGAAACGGTGGCTGGATCCACACTCGCGCTTTCTCCCGACACAGTTTTGTATACAAGATTCTGGCGCTTTTTGAACCGGTCCAGCCAGCCATTGGACGCCTTGAAATCTTCCAATCCTAGGCGTGTTGCTATATGTAGCGCCTTTTCTTTCAAAAGACTCCCATCTATTGCCAAATTCGAGGTTCTCGCCTGCTTGAACCAACTAGCGAGAGTCGTTTCTAATTCTTCCATTGGCGACATTTTCAACGATTTTCGAGACTTCGAAAACGAAGGGCCGCATTTCGAATAGCATTTTTCAATTTTTTTCACGCTGCTTCACTATTGAATTCAGAGTGGACACACTCAGACCCATTCTGGTGGCGAGGTCTATTCGCTTCCCAACGTGAGCATCGACTTGATCTAAAATATGCATTTTGTCTTCGATGGTAAATGACTTGCGTTTCTTCTCCATGTGCAAAAACGTTTTTTCCATCATACAAGTCCAAAACAGCAATCGGCGACAAACACAATAAAACACACTCAGAACGGAACGCACTTGGAATGCAACACGTGGCGTATATTCCCGGGACGTCGCTCAAAGAATCAACTAAAGCTGAACACTAAATGAGACGGCACTTCAACATTATGAGCTCGAAGGAGAGGAAAACATTGTTATCCAACCGGAAGCTCCAATACCAAAAATATAAGTCGTAACGAAGCTTCTGAGTGGACGACAGTGTCCCTTCTCTCTCAACAGCGAATAGCAAAACACTTAACATTTATATGTATCCTCTCCACTTTCACCGACATCGACATTTTCTTTCAGAATGTCCGTCTAAAATCCGAGACATGCTGTGCAAAAATCTTAATATCGGGGTTTTAGGACGTAGTAGGACTTCACAAATCAGGCGCAAAATCGAGGAAAACGTAAAATCGCGAAAACGTATAATCGAGGAAAATTATACATTACTTATATGGATGTTTTGCCGGGACCACTCATTTATGACGTAAATTCCGGGAAAACGTAAGATCGGGGAACGTAAAATCGAAGTTTCACTGTATATATATATATATAATATATATATATATATATATATATATATATATATATATAACGGGAGCATACCATCGGAATTCGAAACCTTGGAACGTTCCTCGGAGACACCGCAGTGGAAACAAACGTTAATATAATAAAGTTTATTAACGAAAGTAAAACACTTTAATGAATATTTCACATAAAAACACGATTATACTAATTTCACTGAAACATATTACATTTAGGATGTTTTCACAATATTTTATTGTCATTTTCGAGTGCTTCGACGTACATAAATCTACAAAAAGAAGGAAATTCAACATTTTAACAAACCAAAGTACAAAACTTTAATTTAAACCAACTTTGTTCAAAATTTGTTAAACTTTTAGATTTCCTTCTGTTTATAGGTTTATCTACCTCCAAGCACCTGAAGATGACAATAAAAAGAATTGTCAAAACGTCATGATTGTAATATGCTTTACTGAAATTCTTTAACTGTGTTTTCTAGTTAAATATTCAATGAACTGTTTCATTGTCTTTCATTAACTTTGGATCTTTATTATATTAAAAAAAGCAATGTAGTTTATATAAATACATTTATGGCAACAATTGTTGTCCTGAGCCACCTCATCAGTGAGATTGGAGAGTTAAAAAAGAAAAGGGATCCAGATGGTCCCCAGATTAATTCCGGGCGCCCGTTCGCGCCGTGACCTCAAGTCACGGCGCCAGGTCACGTCACTCACACGACCTCAGGTCACGTCACTCACGTGGATGTAGACCTTCTGGAAGACCCCCGGATAACCAGGCGCTGCGCACCCTTTGCCGAAGGACGTGATTCCCGCCTGCTTCCCCTCGCACATCAGGGGGCCACCGGAGTCCCCCTGCAAACACACGGACACGGAAATGGAAAACAATCAACATTAGGTTAAAAATCAAGATTGAAAGTAGAACATTGAATGCTACAACACCACTTTCTTTTGGCGTTATTTGAAACTAATTTAGTTTTAGGAATTTTGAATTTTGAAAAATGATTTTAAGCCAGAAACACGTGTACCGGTACGCATCTCGCATTCAAGTCTTGGTTTTAAAATAAACATAATATTTATCACACAAAAAGTAAATTTAATGTAATGTTTATGGAAAAAAGAATTTTTACAGAAGAAAAAGAATTTTTACATAATTTGCACATAACACTGCACTTCCTAATTTCAATTATTTCTCGCAACGCACCATATTTTTGACGGACGAGGACATGACAAAAGAAAGCGTCGAAGCCATTTATACGATACCCAACTATAAACGAACAAATGTCCGAAGGGAGTCTAATGGGCTCGAGGGCACAACGACCACGGAACCTTCAGTTATGTTGCGAGCACTAGCTGTCACGTTGGCTCATCTTTAGGAAAATCGTTCTATAATGATAAGCTTTATTGCATGAGGACATGTTTTGAAAACGAGGGACGTTTGGAACGTATTTTTGTATACCACCATCATACATATTAAAGGGAATCAAACTTCACATTTGGAAACAACTTCCTTGTGACATCTCAGGTATTTGACATCTGTGCGAGAAAATGGAGGTCGGCTGTTCCACTAACCGCTACCCAAGATTCTCTCGTTGCGACTGGCAGAATGTGTCATAACGCAATCATTTGTGTCGAAAAATCGAAGATACGTCACCATTTGTGCCGTAAAAGGCCCTTTTATGAACGATTTCTTGCAAAAGAAAAGGTCGTTTATAATGCTGCTGTACAAAGAAAATAATAAATAGCAAACTTAATGATTAATGTTTTAATTACTCGGACTAAATCCCATGATTTGGACCTCTAACATTGAACTACATGCTCGTGAATCTACTGTGGCTAATTATATTATACTTTTCATAAACAATTTATATATAAGAGAATTATTTATTGTGTCAATGTTTGCATTTCAGGTAATGGTAAGAATTTGCGCATAAGGCTCATTGTATTCTAAGACTTTCGTTGCAAATTCTTACCTTTAAAAATTTAATTTTATCGATTGCATTATAATAATGGATTTATTTTTACGGTGAGAAATTCTTTGACTGCGGCCCATGTGGGTGCATTTATTGTAATATGTAAACGAAAGGAATAAATTAAATTGAGAAACTGGTCATTCTCGCAAGACTCGATCATAGAATTAATGCACCATAATATAAAACACGGTTGTTTTCTTTTTTTGTATTTGTTTGTTTGTTTTTTTAGCAGAGATTGTTACTCGTTGGATCTGGTAAAATACTTACCACACAAGCATCTTTGGACATACTGTAAGTGCACAAATTTTGATCGGTGACCATTGGCATTTTCCTTTGGCACTCCTCCAGGGAAATAATAGGAAGATCCACCACATGCAATTGATCCTCCTGCGAGCACAAATATTTTAACTAGTGGTGTAACAAAATGGTACAAACTTTCTCGTATTAGTTAGTTTTCTTATCTCTTTTGACTGTTCTTCATATTCGGTTTTGTCCCAACGTCTTCTCAGTTGTCCTCTACCGTTGCCTAAAAACATTTTTTCCATTTTCTCAATTTTTCAGCCTCCTAATGGTAGAACTGAAATTACTAACTCTTCAGTAGTCGCGCCCAAAATTGGAACGCGAGTGGTCGCATACATTACAAGTGTAATTCATATTTAAAAAAATTCCTATTAACAATATATTACGGACAAATCGTCTTTTAGTTCAAATATAAACTAGTAATGGAATCTGAAACACTGATCAGTTACAAAATTCCATTATTATCGGAAATTTGTTAGAACAGAAATATATTATAAATTCTATGAAATGCTACACAAAAATGCATGTATTACGCTTTTAAGCAATCTCAAATACATGTAAGTAAATGTTTGTTTTTGAAAAGTTTTGTGCTCTGTATGATTTCTGCACTTAAAATACTTTGCATTAATATTATTAAATAAAACAGTTCGAAAAAATAGCATAAACATCTGGAGCTTTTATCTGAATGTATTTCGATGCCAACATCTGATGAACATCTCACACAGATTTTCGTAATGTGTTCTGAGCAAACCCACTGGATAAAATTTACGCAATACAGTCGAGTGTTCTGGTTTTGTTGATGTCCACAGAGATAACAACGTCCCTCTAGGCTTTGGGTGACCCTTTGGTCCCTTTTCACATTCCTAGTAGAATTCTCCCTTGCGTTCTTACTGCTGTAGGAACAGATTTTCTCTGGAACTTCCTTTTCATTTCTAGTTTCATAAGAAGAAAAGCAAGGTCCTTTAGAAATCCCCTTCTAGCCGACCTTTCTTCACTGTTGTTCTCGGTATAAACATTCAGAGCCTCGAATGCAACGATATTTATGATGTCATCTTAGGTCAGAAACTGAACCGCGCGGGTCATCCAAGCTGTTTCCAACGCTCGTCCCCAGAGCAGCAGTAATCACTTGAGTCATATTTCGCTGGAGCCCTCTACGAAAGGTACTGAATAGGGCGAGGTCAAGCATCGGATAGTATTTTTTTTTTCTAGGGCTTTTATCCAGCCGACAGCCGGTTACCCTTTACGCCCCGATGGAACGCATATTCAACCATACACTAGACACCAACACACTTGCGGGCTCCTCTGATCTGGGGTCAGCAGAACGCGAGACCCTCCGCGACAACACACACACACAAAGTCAAGGGACAAACAGCCATGCCCAAAGCGGGACTCGAACCCGCGACCCTTCAGACCGAAGCGCTGAGTCGGTACTCGCTCTTAGCCCCCTCGGCCATCCAGGTCGGCATAGGATAGTAATAATATTGTTAATTTCCATTTTGAAAATTACTAAATAATGTTAAATACTATAACGACAATCTTGCAAAGTTTGCGATTCATATAGTGGACATAAAAGCAGATTCGTGAATATTCTTAAGTTACGGAATGAGTTCGTTAATTAATAAGATGTAAATGGATTTCATTTACGCTAGAAGCATTATGTAGTACATTTTGCACTATTGTCACAATTTTTATTCTTTAGAAAGCAATTTCCCACTGTATATTGCATACTCGAGGCACCCATCCGTGGTGATTAGTAGAGAAGTATTTTTCGTTCGGAACATTTTGACTAGTCACTATGTAATGGATTTGTTCAAAAATGAAATGCTAGAACCGTTCGGAAAAAAATTGGTGCAGAAAACGCATTAGGTAATATAGGAGAAAATCAAACGACGTATATTCGGAGATAGAAGAGAGAAGACGTCTTTGAAGCCTGGGACATTCAACACAAAGGTGCGGGGTCATCCGAGAAGCCTGGAGAGATGGCTGTTATTTGAATTCGTTTTGCTGTCACCCATCCATTCTGGGTGTAGAGTGAACATCTGAAATACTAATAACTCTTGAAACCCTAATCCGGCAGACGATCATTCTTTTTATAGTTCTTCAGCACTTGGATCAAAGACTGACCGAACAATTCGTTGGTGCATGGGTAGGCAGAGCGCGGTCTCATATTACAATTGATTTTTTAGAACTGTATGTGTGGAGTGCCCACTTTTCTTCTTAGTGTGCGTTACAGAAAACTGAACAAGAAATACGCCTACATTTATTTTAAAATCTCATCAAGTTTACATAGAAATTTTCATTTTTTTAAAAATTGCATTTTTTAAAATGAAATATTAATTTTTTTGAAAATGTATTTACAGAGGAATAAAATCCACATTTTAAATTATCAAATGAAACTAATCAGGAATTTTTATATAAAGTACACTCGGAGCAAAAATTCATCATATTTTGCGAAGTACGCGTAAATTCCAAAATTTAATATAGGCCTAACTACACAAATAATAAATTTTCAGGCGAATCGAAAAAACATGTCTCTTTTTTGACGTCCAGATTTAAGAAAAAAATATCCTACGTTTAAAAAAAAAAGTGTCAACTCTTGTACGATTTGGCGTGGAACGGCTCAACCACGTAATTCGATATACTAGCACTGCAAGAAAGAAAACCATTAATTTTATTGTTATTATTTTGATTTTGGAAATATCATTTGTTTAATGTTCAAAGCCACTAAAGACTGTATTTTGTCACTTAAAAAATATCTTCTTGAAAAGTAACAAAAAGAAACACTTTTTGTATCTGCCGAAAAGTTGGGTTTTTACTTATGTGTTTTCTCAATAAGACAGTTTTTTCTTAAGGTGAAGGTAAAAATATTGAGTAAAAACATCTACTTACAAAGCTTCCTGCAATCGGTTCTTGTGCACCAAATCGATGTGAGAGTCCCCATCCTAAAACAAAGCATACAGTGCCAGGCGATGGGTCGTGGAGTAATATATCCACCAGCTGTATGTCATCGGAAAGGTTAACCGGCCGCGAAAGCTGCAAAATAGAAAAAAAAAACACATATTTTAAAATGGTATAATACCCAACTAGTTTACTACGTTAAGTTTTATTCTATATGAGTACATTATATTGTGAAAACGAGCGGCGTTAGGATCAAGTTTTCTTATGTATACGAATTACTAATTTCCTATGAGCACAGAATTTGAAAGACAATTTTATTGGGTCTATTGCTTGTGTGCCAATCACGTGGCATGAGTTGACGGATGAGAGGCTCTAACAATATATCACGAATCCCTCAAACACCTACTCTCACCTCGCAACACCACCCCACTCATGGCGAAATCAGGAGTTTACGAACTCCACTGCCACAATTGCGAGGCTAAATACGTCGGCCAAACAGGTAGAAGCTTCAAGCCAGAGTTCAAGAACATTTACATGCATGGAAGCACAATACAAACAAATCGCACTTTGCTAGACATCTTATAAACGCAGGCCACACATTGCGCCCAGACTCGGACATTAAAATTCTTGAAATAGAAAATAAATTCTGGAACAGATGCGCTTTAGAAATCTTTCACATATTTCAAGCCAAACAGAAATCTGAGACCCTTCTCAACGAACAAATTAATTTCCCTCTGCCCCCTCTACTAATAATTTTACACACCCCGACCTCACTAACTGACTCCCCCGCCTCCTAAGACATTTCCAAGAGAACACTAAACAGACCTCCTCCGACCCCTCGCCGGATCTCCGGAGAGCAGTAAAAACCCCGTGTCACGTTTCCTCTGGGCTCAGTCTACCGACTTCTGCCGAAAGCAGCGAGGTGCAAGCAAAGCGGCTCAACTTATCATTCAATTATTTCCCAATCTTTGTAATAACATTTGCTATTAATTATTATTACTATCCCCCATTTCTTATATTTTTTTTATATTTATTTTAATTTTTTTCTTTCTTTTGAATATGAGAATATATATTTCTCCATTTATATTTATAATCTGAAATTTGAACTGTTATTATCTGTATTACTTCCCCCCCCCCCGTCGCATTTCCTTTTTGCAATTTTATCTGCTATATGTTCCTTATCTTTTGCAATCATATAATGTGTCTTTCTTTATTGATATTTTATAATGTTTAATTTGAACTGCTGCTAATCCTCCCGTTGCATTTCGTTTTTTGAAATTTTATCTGCTATCTGTAACTAAAAACTTTAAATTTATCCATTAATTGTAATTTAATTTTCTATCTTATTGTGTATTTATTTATAATTTTGTTATATTTTTCTGTATCTTGTAGACTGACGATGACGGCAAAGCCGTCGAAAACCGGCTATCTTAATAAAACTAATATGTTGACGAAGATGGTCTCTTTTATTTCTTCTCATAAGAACGTCAACAACACCACATCAGAATTCCCACAATTCAAGAAAATGTGCACAGATTTTTTTTCTCCCCATACCTCACATACAGTTTTTACGGTTTTGACGAAAACAAATGAAAATGAAATTAAATCAAATAGTTTCGCGCTGAGCACAAACCCTTGTCTCCTTTCAATACGAACGAGTACCTGCAGTAGAGCGATGTCGTTCTGCATGTTGGGGAACTTAAACTCCGGGTGCGCATGGATGTAGGAGATATCCCGCACGGTTGGCTCCTTGACTTTCGGTAGTATGCTGAACGTTGTTCCCAGCACCACACGGAGCTTCTGAGGGTTAAATATCTCGTACCTGCGTTGCACAAATTCAAAAACTTATCAACACCCCTCCGATAGGAAGTGAAAAATCCAAACTAAGACACTAATTAAATCGGTGATTTCAAAATGGATAATAAGTCCACTATTTTCGTAATGAGGTTTGAGATATACATTTTCGTTGTTTATCTTCAAGTTATAGATCAGTGTGAAAATGAAAATTGTCCCGCTTGAAGTATGTGTTCTATTGCCAACTACAAAGTCAAATGTTTGGAAATAGGAAGAAGTCCAGGACTGGCTTCTGATTCTCACACAGAAGTTCTAGTATTATCTGCTAGGAAACGCCTAAATGGTTCATGACAACAGTAATAGACAGTTAGGACATCATAGACTTCAAATCCTGGTGGTCGAACTATTTTAAGAAGACAACTAAGACTTGGTCTTGGCGGACCTCATTGTGAGTCTGGTGTGACTCTTTCCAAGTAAAACAAATAATGTATGATGGAGAATATTTTGGTTACCTCGTAGTATGTGCGTACTACGAGGTATGTTGACGGGCTTAATAAGTGCTGATTCATGTTCGCAAAAGAGAAAGCACATTCACATTTGACTTTCAAGAAAGTTTATGTCTCAGCTGTTCTTCCAATGAACGGAAAGAAAATAACTGACGTTCAAAAATTAGTCAAATACATTCCACTTAAATATCTCCCTGGCTGCGAGTAAGTTTTGACATAGCCACAGACTCAAGTGGAAATAGATTATGAGGAGATGCTGATATTATTAATTTAGTAAGAATATTTTTCATGTTCATGTAGCACAATATGTTAATTTACATCATTATATATTTATTCTATGATTATATTGTTTTAAGTCCAAAAATAACGAAATAAACAAATTGTTTTATGAATATTTCATAATTATTTTATAAAGGAAATAAGTCCAAGGGATTGGGGCATTGGGGGATCCGCATCGACCGGGAGCGGTAGCTCAGTGCATCAACTGATGTCACTGCAGCGCCTCTGACCGGGAGGTCCTAGGTTCGAGTCCTGACGGTGGTAGGATTTTCGACACTGTCGAATTCAGTGGCTGTCTGGAGGAGAATTCTAGCGGCCGGCTGCTCTGATCGGTAGTTTTCCGTGGTTTCTCCGATCACCACCAGGCGAATGCCGGAGCAGTACCCTAAGAAACGGACCGCGCGCGATCTATCCTTCCTCTTCCTTGTCCTATCCTCTCCCTTAACACACACACCTACTTACACTAACATGCACTACACTACCACATATTTCGGGAGACCTGTCGGGAGCTTAGAGCTTGTCTCGGCTGGGGCGGTGCCCCGCTGATGGGAGAGTCCTCGTTAGAGGGAAACTCCACTAGCCGACGGTAGGTCGGCGCCGGATCTCGTCATCCAGCGGGGGAAGTTCACCGCCAACTCCCGAGAAAAAAACTTGCACTACACTAACGGGACTAATGACCAAAGCAGTTGACGCGCCCAGAAACACGAAAATCAATCAGAATCAGACACGCAGCGAAGGGTAGTCTCCCTTTGGCCGGTATTTCACTGTAAAAGATCGTCTACAGTCATTTGACGTCTTTTCAAAAATATTTTATAAAAGAAAATATGAAAGAGTAGTAGCTGATATTTTACAAAAGATTTCTTTTATAAAATGTAGTCTGAAGCGTCGAAGTTTTATCGTACATGTGGTAACATGGCAGCTGATAGTTATACGTGGGGCAGTGGTCTCTATACTATCTCTAGTATAGAGATCACTAATTTGGGGTATTTCTTCAACCAAAGTTTTAATTGCATGGTGTGAGCAATTAGAATGTTTATATAATATTATCTATCCAGACTACATAAGTAAAACCAAACGAATTGGCTCTTATGACACATTTTCCCGAGAGGTGGAAAATGCCCATTTCTAAGGAGGAATGTTACAGTATAAAAACGACTCTGTACATCACAGAAATGTAAATTTGAAGTTACAGAGTACCCCACGCAATCAATAACGACTAGTTTTATACTTTTTGTAGAAAATTAATGTCCCAGATGCCAAATAAAAATATTAAGTTTTTTTTCGCGAAACTATGGAGCAATGACTTATTTCCCTTTTTTAAATCATCGATTCAATTATCAACTTTGTAGTATGAATAAGTCTGCAATACCTTTATTTTAGATTTTAATTCAGGTTAAGTTGTTAAAAGACTGACATATTTTAAAGGAAACAAAAAACGTATCCTCTGCAAAATCGCAGAACGAAAGGGGCCGCACACGGTGCAGTTTTAATTAGAGCACATTTAATTTCGAACATGTTTGCACTCTAACATGTTAACATTGATACGGTGTAACAAAATATTTTGGCACACAAATTCTTTTGATGCTTAACTGAGACTCAAGGTTGTCGAGTGCTTTCTACGATTAAAATTTCTAACTCAGATTTCTTACGCTCAGACGCTTCAAGGTCAGAAACTGGACGGAGAGTACGACATCGTCATCCAATCAGGAGCTTCGTTACAACTTAAATTTTTGGTATTGGAGCTCCCAATTTGATAACAGGGTACCCCTCTCCTTTCAGCTCGTGACATTGAAGTGCAAAATCGCCGAACGAAACGTGGTGCATTCCAGCCATGACTCTAGGCACAGCAGATTTATGGTCACTCTGTGCTTAGTGTGCTTCTGCACAAATGTTGCGTTAATATGCTCTCTTCTTTGAAACTTGCAGGAAAATTAAAACCAGTGGGGGGCATTATTTTGTTTGCAATACTATAAAATCAAATCTTTAGTTCATTTGCCGATGCAAATATGTTTTCAATTAGCCAGGAGCGAAAAATTCAAGATTTTAAATAATTTATTCGGTACTTTAATCAATCTGTGTAGCAATATATAGGAGAAGATATCTTGGAACTTAAGAAAATGTGCTACTTCTCTGCACGTAACATACAGTTTTGATTGATTGGAGAAGTGAAAATAAATTGAAGGTAAGGGGCATTTCAATATATTTCTGGTGTAGTATCACTAACCGTCCAAGGGATTCGAAGCGCTGTCTTTTGTACACGCAATGCGAAGCAGTGAGCACCATATCGCGTGTTAACAAAGTGCCCCCGCAGTGATGTCTGTTGTTCTTTTGAATATCCACCTGGAGAAAATGCGCTCGGCTTAGAATGACATTCATCACATGATATTTTAATACATTAAAGTATTATTTGTGGCTAAATAATATTCTTAATACATTCTATATATAAAGCATCTCTATTTCATATAAGCAGGCACAGGCACAAATGTTTTCTAAAACATGCATCAGTATGAGTAGACAGGTTTCCTAAATTTGGGATCGGGAGTGGTGGCACAGTGCATCAACTGATGTCACTGCAGTGCCTCTGACCGGGAGATTCTAGATCAGAGTTCCGATGGTGGTAGGATTTTCGACACTAGCTTGTGAGCTAGGTCGAATTCAGTCGCTGTCTGGAGGAGAATTCTCGCGGCCGAATGCTCTGATTGGTAGTTTTCCGTGGTTTCTTCGATCAACGCCAGCGAATGCCGGAGGATAGGACAAGGAAGAGGAAGGAAAGATCGCGCGCGGTCCGTGGCCCGTTTGGTAAGGTACTGCTCCGGCATTCGCCTGGTGTTGATCGGAGAAACCACGGAAACTACCGATCAGAGCGGCCTGCCGCTAGAATTCTCCTCCAGACAGCACTAGCTGACAATCTAATGTCGAAAATCCTGCCGTCGTCGGGACTCGTACCGAGGGCGTCCCAGGCGGAGGCTGTGCAGTGACACGAATTGATGCCCTGAGCCATCGAAGCCGGTCCCTCCATTGGGCTGACTGCAGGCTAGCGGTGGTCTGTAAATATCCGCCGGGCTTGGGCTCGCCTAGCAGGCCGCCCACTCGTGCAATCCTGTTCTAACTTGCTGCCATTTCACACGATCACCGTGCACTGAATACCAATGTTCGTCATGCCAAGTCAGCGTTCACTAAACGTTTATTGATGTCGTTTTCTTGTTCTTGTCCTGCTCCTGTCGTGACAGTGGCATCGAGAGGCGAACACGCTGAGCCCTAAACAAGCAGCGTCGGGCACGTAGCGCTTCGCACTGCGAGATCCCCCAGGACCCTCCCCTTCCATGAAGCTAACTACTCCACAGGAACTTACCATGTTTAGAACAGGCCTAGAATATCACAAAGGGTAAACCACTCCAATCTTGAGATAGGAGCAGGAAAGGGAAATCACCCCTTAGGCAAACTCTTCCAAAGTAGCCTACATAATGTGTTGGCGTAAAAAGAAACAAGCCTTTTGAAAATTAACAAAATTCCTGTAGTGTTCGACTTGTGAAACGCGGGGCGACACAATTCCGCACAAATGGGTGGCATAGGATAGAGAGAGAGGGAGAGTGAAAGATAAATAAAAAGAGAAAGAGGGAGAAATACAAAAGAAGAGAACGAGAGGGAGAAAAAGAGCAGAACAACGTCTGCCAGGTTCTGCTAGTGAGATAAAAGGGAGTGGCAATGCCCCCATATCACAAATAGAACGCATCATCGATAATTTCATGGGTAAAAGTAACAAAAAGGCTGGAAATTCCTTGGATCATTGATATAAATGCATATAAATACAAAATCAAAAGTAGAGCACACAGATATCCGGAAGATAGTCATTTGTAAATCGTACAATTAAAAATTGGAATAAAACTCCTGCAGCAGTTACCTGGTTCCCTTCGAGTTTCCAGAAAAGACTATAAAAAAATCTGAATAAGGACATGAAGTTGACATTCTTCAATTTAGTTCAGAAGATCGTCAATAATTCATGTGAAGGGTTGTGCAGTGCAGCGCAGTGACGTAATTCCTATGTTTAGAGAGCTGACTTAAACATTCATATCGAAATTCTGTTTTGTTGTGTTTTAAATACTTGCACGACTATGTATCTGTATGTATATGTGTGTTTAGGCATATGCACGTGGGGTAAGTATATTGCAAAGTATGTGTACAAATGTTGATGAGTGTATGTGTGAGTGGGTACTTTTGTGTATGTACGGGCTTCGGTAAGTGAGGATTATCTAGTCAGGTACTATGCACGCGCACACGATTAGTCAGAAATAAATCTGTGTATCTGTAACCTAAGATCTGTACGAACGTGAATGTAAAATTGTAAAATTAATATTGTTAACGGTTGGGTTTCCATAGGTCTGTGTAGGCCTTAATTGTACCATCTTTTGTTGCAGTATTATTTCTACGAGTAGTTTATTAGATTTGTATTTCAATTTTTTTCTAGTGTAAATGTAGATGGGTATTCTAAATCTGAAGGCTTATGCTTACCACCTACCAATCCTCCAATTGTAGCCAAATAAATATTATTATCATTTTTATTATCATTGCCATCATCATACGCTTCACAAGAGGCTCGTTGAAATCGTGCTAGCTGCAAGCAGTTCCTGGATTCGAGTCCCTGCCGGGGCAAAAATGAAGCCGTAGCTTTCTAATACAAATCGTCTCTGTTTCTTACTTGTGTGACAAAAGAAAAACCTCATGCAGGTCAAGGAACGGTGTTGGGACTACGTCATTCTCGCCCTATGCCTCCTGTAGCGCCAGGCGTGGGCAATAAATAAAGGGCCTTTGTCTGTGAATACCGCTAGCTTTTATAAGTCGGATTAATCTAAAATGTAAAATACTACTTAGACTAAAATGTAAAATACATACAAATATCAAGTGAAGTCGTAGGCTTCCACGGCCAGAATCATGAAGATCATCTTGGCTGTCCAGGTGACGCCGCGTTGAAGGTTGTATTGTCGACGTCGAGATCTTCAGATTAGCAGACCATCCCTGAAGAAGATCTCAAAAAAGATGATCGAAACTTCGACAATACAGCCTTCAACGCGGCGTCACCCGGACAGCCCAGATAATCTACATACAAATATCATCCACGCTGAATTCGAACCCAAACCCCTTGCGTCCGCGTGCTTCAAGGCCCGCGCCTAAGAGGCTCGCTCACCATGAAGGGGTATCTCTGGATGGAGGTTTTGAAGCCGCCGACGATACGAGGGTCGTGCGTGATGAGTTTCCGGCCTGAGGCGCCTGCGAGTCCCAGAGCGAAGCACAGAAAGAGCAGCTTCCACGCCATGGCGCCTCCCGCCCCCGCTGCCTGCCTTGCGCCTTGCCCCTCGCCGCTGTCCGGCGACGCCCTCCTTTGTTACCCCCACCCCACCCCAACCCCCTTCAACAGAGCTCACCACTCACTCGCGTGTTTTTTATTCATTTAACGCCAACAACTGTATGACGAGCAACGGCGGAATGTGAATGCTGTGATCCATACCCTCAGCCATATACTAGTTGAATTCTGAATATAGCGAGAAATGGCATTTTTGGAAAGTGTGGCGTCGTGGTAGCGAAATGACTACACAGACACGAGCTCTAGTTACAATATTTATTTACAGAATATTATACAGTATTTACAGCTCTGGGGTTAAATGAGCATTTTTGGAAAGCATTGTTAACAAAATATTCGCTTCGATGTAATGAAATTTATTTTCAAGGGTAAATCAGCTTTAAATTTAGGTTCTTATCCCTCATCATGTCCTCCGTGAAGGAATAATACTTCCTACCGCGACAACATGGAGAATGATAATTTGAATAAGTATAATTCCCACTGCACTATAGAAGAAAGGCACAGATAATGAAGTTACATTTATGTCCAAAAACAAAACAACGAGCCATCTCAGCATTTTCTTTGTTTCCGGGCATCTGCTGTGGCCATTAGTCCCGTTAGTGAAGTGAATGTCATATCCCGGAAGTGGCAGTGTTCCTCCCCATTGGATGGTGAGATCCGGCAGCGGCCCAGACGTCAGCTTGGGGGATTTCCTCCCCAGGTTATCTCATCTCGTAACAATCTGGACGAGTAAAATAGACTCACCACGTTAGAAATATGTATGTTTACACAGGAAAGCTGTTAACTCCTACCGCCAGGCTGGACATTCGACACCTCCACGGATGCAAAGTTTGACCTCTAACGATTCTCCAGACGTTATGAGTACCTCTGACATATCACGCGGCATATTCTGCAAGGCGACATTGTGCGATCCCAAAGGTGATGGTTAACTCATTAATTGTAATAATTTAAATCAACCTAACACTGGCATCCGAGTCGGGCGCAGCCGTCTTGCCAAACGAAACGACGATGGTCACAGTTGTGTTTTTTTTCGGATTCACGAGGTGACAGCGTGGATTGCGATTGGTATGACTTGATTGGATCATTGGTATGACTATTTACCTGGGCATGTAACAAACGCATTCAACTGAACCATTGAACATAAGATGTGTATGTGTCAAAAATAATACGAGGTTGCAAACAATGTTAACTACACTTGCAACCCGCGAGCCCACTTTGGCTTTACAACAGGTTTTTTTTTCTCAGTGTCTAGGACCTAATGCCTAGAAGAATAGGTGCTGTGTCGCGGCATTGCGGGCTTGCCAAGGGCGTGGACAATGTCCTTAGCTTAGTGTTTCGCTGCCCGGAATAGGAACTTGGTACCCATTGAAGCACTTGTTCCCTCGACGGACATTCTCTCACAGAACGCAGGGCTGCACCCCCTGCACAAACGACCTTCCGCCAGGTAACTTTTGCATTTTTTAATAACTTCCAGTTCGTGACGGGAGCTAATTTTCTCACAGCCCATATAAATAGTAAATAGTTAACTATAAAAAATAAGCAGAACCCGGCAGGCGTTGTTCTGCCCTACATCTCCCTCTTCTCATTCCCTCTCGGTCTTTCTCGTTGTCTCTCTCCGTCTCTCTGTCTCAGTCTGTCAGACTCTGTGTGTGTGTCTGTCTCTCTCTGTTCTTACCTGCGGATTCTGCACGTCTCTGAAAAGGAGGGGCAATATCGAGAAGCACCGGACCAGCAAAAACGGAATAGAATGTTCAATAAGATTTCATCGTTTAGATTACGATGTCATAAAAAATTCTTTGAGCTTTCGGTCTCAAAATTTTAGTTTTTACGATGTCATAAAAAATTCTTTGAGCTTTCGGTCTCAAAATTTTAGTTTTTAAGGTCATAAAACGTTTCGTTTAAGAGTTATTTAACGACATCGGTTCAAAAAATACGGCCGTGTTGCGGGTTGCATTTCAATATTTAGATGGAGAACAAGTGTTTTGCTTTGCGGTTTGCGTACAGTAGAGTTAATTACCTTAAGAGCATTGAACTAGTAAATAAACGAGACCTATGTGGGCGAGTTGGTTACCGTGGTTGCATCGTTCCCGGGGCGAAGCACAATCGGCAGAAGAAGCACCAGCAGCAGCAGGAGGGAGGCCGGCCGGGGGCGGAGGCGAGCGGACGCGCCCTCCGCCGGGGGCGGGAGCGGGGGCAGCTCGCGGGGGAGGATCGTCGTCTCCAGCCACGCCTCCTGCGCCCCCACCCGCACAGTCTCACGTCACTTCCCGGGGCAAACTCAACTCTTGAAGAGGTCGAATCTTATACACCGGGAGCGGTAGCTCAATGCATCAACTGATGTCACTGCAGCGCCTGTGATCGCTTCCTGGTTCGAGTCCTGACGGAGGCAGGATTTTCGATACTAGCTTTTCAGCTAGGTCGAATTCAGTCGCTGTCTGGAGGAGAATTCTAGCGGCCGGCTGCTCTGATCGCTAGTTTTCCGTGGTTTCTCCGATCAGCACCAGGCGAATGCCGGAGCAGTACCCTAACCAACGGGCCACGGACCGCGCGCGATCTTTCCTTCCTCTTCCATGTTCTATCCTCGCCCCTTACACATACACTTACACTAACATGCACTACACTACCACATATCCCGGGAGACCGGTTGGGAGTTTAGAGCTTGTCCTGGCTGGGGCGGTGCCCCGCTGGTGGGAGAGTCCTGGTTAGGGGAAATCCCACTAGCCGACGGTAGTCGGCGCCGGATCTCGCTATCCAGCGGGTGACGAACACCGACATCTTCCGAGAAAAACATGCACTACACTAACGGGACTAATGACCAGAGCAGTTGACGCGCCCGGAAACACGAAAAAATCAATCAATCGAATTTTATGCGCAAAAAATCCTCATTCTCGAAAAAAATCTGATTAACTGACGCGGCGTTGCATGGGACCCAAACGTTCCTGCCCTGTTCGACCGGCGCCACCCAGCCTCGCTCTATATCTAGCGGTCGGTTCCTCTAACCGACAGTTTTCCGCAGTTTCTCCGACCAACAACAGCCGGCAATGCTACATCAGTTTTTCATTTTCCACACAAATTGGGAGACCAGACGGGAGCTTAGAACTTCTCCAGGCTGGGGCGGTGTCCCGGTGGTGGAAGGTATCATCTTTTGGAAAACCCCGCTAGTCGACGTATAAGTCGGCGCCGGATCTCGCCATCCGGCGGTGGAAGATCATTCGGATACCACCTCCCGCGATAAAAAGTGCACTACATTTACGAGGCTAATGACCTTAGTAGGAATCACTAACCAATCGATCTTTTAATTGGCGCCCTCCACGCGCTTACGTGGATGTCGACTCTTTGGCAGACGCCGGGGAAGTCCGGCGAGGCGCAGCCCTTGCCGTAGGAGATGATGGCCGCCTGCAGCCCCGCGCACAGCAGCGGGCCCCCCGAGTCTCCCTGCAGGCACGCAGGCGCTCACACCACGACGGCCCGTTACTAAGGCTATTTCAGATTTCATAAATAGAATGCAAGACAATAAGGAGAACGAGCTGAAGGAGGATAGCAGCAGAAATATGAGTAGACGTAGGAGATTGGGAAGGAGGACGAGAAATCTTAGGAAGAGATCAAGGAGAAGAAGAGGAAGGAGGGGAAAATAAGGAAAAGAATTCATTTTCTTCGATGGTCTTTGTGTATTGCAGTGGTCCGGTCTGACAAGCTGGGATCAATCGAATTCCTCGTACTTCCTTCAGACGTTTCGTCTGCTCGAATGGGTGGAGTTCGTAGAACCCTTCGGATTGGCTCCTCGCTATTAGTCTGCCAGAAGGTGACCACAAGGGATTCTACCGCCTCAGAAGCATCTTTACTGAAGAGGTGTAGCGCAGGTGGGGACGAAACTCTGAAGTACAAGCAATCAGAATGGACCTAAGCCGATCAACCTGATAAACAATTCCAGTAATGTGATGGAACATTTATTTTCATTGTATGGAAATGAGAAATATGCAGTTGGTAGGCAGAAAGGACTAAGATGTAGAAACGAAATAGCAGGGCTCTGAATAGCGGTTCCGCGCTGGACCAAATTAGTGCATAAAATCTGCTTTTTGTTCTGTCCGGTCAGTGAGGGGGAAATGAGAGATAGCTGAGTGGCGTGTGGCTTCTCAGAAGGCAGGCGGCGACTAACTTGCGAACTCGCTGGGAGGGTGCGGTTCGCTGTGTTAGCGCCGGAAGAAGTTCAGACTACGACGAAGGGTGAGTCCACTGGAAATCTAGCAGTATTAAGGAGTAAGTGGACAAGACACAGAAACGACATCAGCCGTTAATAAATAGAGGGTAGGAAATGTTTATGCTAAAGTTATTTCTTTATTTCATTAGTATTTTATTATTATTATTATTATTATTATTATTATTATTATTATTCATTAGAATTTTATTTGTACGTATTGGATTTCTTTCTCATTTCTATTTCTATAATTAAATTTGTTTTCTGAAAGGAAAAAATTGTTCATTTCCAATTTCTCTTTCAGTGACACGCCAGAGCAACGCTACCGATATAACTTATGGCAGATAACTAACGCCGATAAAATTTATTTGTTATCAATTCATTGAATAGATTGATAAATAAAGATTATTTGTAGATATCAACGCGCAATTTGTAACAGGAATAATTTTAGTGGGAATTTAATGAAAACACGCGACAATACGGAGATAAAATATCTGTTCTGAAATGTTGAATAATATTCTAAAACAACTGTTTACCTTAATACACAATATTCATTCTTCTTTCAATTTGCATATAACTATTTAAGAGTATGTAGAACATGAATATGTAGAATAATGTAGAATAATATTTATGTGAATTATGGAGAATTGGGCAATTTTCATTGAAGGCCAACTTTGCAAATATCAAAGAATGCACAACAAATAAAACATGTTTGTTTTTCGTTACTATTTTCATTGAGGAATTGATGTTAAAATTCAATACATGATCCTTTGATTTCATGACATTCATGCTTATAGTAAATACAGCAATGTGATATATATATATATATATATATATATATATATATATATATATATATATATATATATATATAAAGCTATATCGAAAAAGAAAAAATAGAATTCAATAGCTTAGCGAAAAAAGTTAGTTTTCGGTACAAGAATAACCTCGGCAATAATAAAAATGTGTTTAAAATGTGTTTAGGAGTGCCTCAAAGCCCATAAACACCTCATTTCGTTTTTCGTTACTTTTTTAGAAAATAACGAATAAATATTATTTAATATTATTTTACCAACGGACTTTTTACTGAGGAGGTGCCCACGCTACCCTGCAACAATTTTATGATCATCAAACATTACTTATTTGACTCAGGGTTCGTCATCAACCCGAATACGGCCAATTAAAACATTAAAATAGACACTTTTCAAACGACCATATCACCAAAACATTGAATTCTACCTTTATATATATATATATAATTAGTTTTTATAAACTTTTGTAATTATTTATGTGTACTGAACGTAATATATTAAATGAAACCTGTTAACCATCAGAGCCTAATACTGACAGCGAAATAGTTGCAAATAAAATTATTGAAAGGAATATTAAATTTGAAAAGGAAATTTTAATTGCTATTTTTACTAAATGCATAAAGAAACGAAAGGGACCACATATTAAAAATTAAATGAAGACATATACTCAGTCATTAATGAAATTATTTCAAATTGAATATTACCACACAAGCATCTTTGTCTTCGCCCAAGGTGCATAAATTCTGATCCGATGCAATATCGAATGCTTCCTGGCACTTCGTCAAGGGATAAATAGGCAGCACCACCTCATGTAATACATGCTCCTAGAACATAAAATAATTTTAAAAATTCTCTTACTTTGCTCTTCTAATTAATAACCAGTCTCTACTACCCATTTTTAAAATTTTACAGCGTAATTTAAATATTGTATTATAAATATATTATAATCCGATGCAATATCGAATGCTTCCTAGCGCGTCGTCAAGGGATAAACAGGCAGCACCACCTCATGCAAAACAAGCTAAAAAAAAAAGAATTTTAAAAATGTCTCTTCCTTTACACTTCTAATTAATAATTATTCTGTTCTACCCATTTTAAAACGTTTACGGCGTAATTCAAATACTGTGGTCAAGCTGTTGTAAATAACTGGAAGCTTTTTCTACAAATTATTGTGAGGCGAGCCGGCATAACAATATCGCACCATGCTCAGACGACTCCCAAGGTGAGCGGCGTGCAACCACGCTAACATTATGGCAGCGACATGTAACAAGCACCGCCGAACGCAAGTATGATCCCAATATATTGGGTCCGGCGGAGCCAGCAGAAGCATATGAGAGATGGAGGCAGACATGGAGACTGAAGTAAGCACGAGGCAGAGATGGAGCAGACATGAAGGAGAATTTGAAGTGAGGACGCCGAAGTTATACTGCGGTTTTCTACTTTGCTGCGGCTGGCATTTGATCAGCTGTTACAGTGCCGTCCAATCGGCACCTTACACGTCACTACAGTGACGTCATAATGGTGACGTTCAGCCTTCCGATTGGATGACATCGTAACAGCTGATTTACTTCAAACGCAGCTCTGTGAAAACCGCAGGATAGTGAGTGCGTACGATGCGTCAAGAACATCTGAATGAAGAGGACACGCTCGCAGAACATCGCTGCCCCTCGAAGAGCGTCTGGACCACGGAGTGATGGAGTAGGAGGCCGCCGTCTCTGAAGCTCCACTCCCATTCACCTTCCCACCAACTGATACACCACCTTCTCTCTCTCATCCTCTCTCCTCCCTTTCTTAATTAAATAATAAAATGATGTATTTAATTTGTACATGAACTTTAGCAAGCTGCCCCCTTCCCTTCAATTACTTAACATATTAATCACCAAAATATGCAAGTGACGCACCGCCCTAAGAATGCACTGAAGTTAGTTAGCTCCGAAGATGGCAGATCATATTTGGTGGCAGCGGTGGAATAGTGCTTGTTTTTGAAAGGCGCACGGGAGGATAAGGGTTTTTTGGGTCGCAGAACCCTAACTGGCGCCGACGCGACATCATGGAAGCTGTTTGATTTCAGCGAATTCCCGAGAACAAGCAATTCTCTGGGCATGGGATTTCTGACGCCAGAAGCTGACGTTGGCACTGTACACCTGTGTTAATGGGACATATTTTTAAAGATGTGTTGTTGATTTAGCTATAAATTAATTCTGCGTTGGAGATGAATCTTGACATAGTTTTGAATAGTTCTGCAAACCCCAACTTATGCATTTTGTACATTACGCCTACAATCCATACTTTGTCGAAGGCATGGGTAGAACGTTGTAGTCCTGTGTTATTTGTGGTAAATTTCATGAACGCCTCGGTGGACGAGTGGTCAGCTTACTGCCTCTAAACTCCCAGTGCACAGGTTCGATCCCGCCTGAGGCGCGTGGACGAGAGACAGGAAAATCCCACAGTAACCATGTCATGTTTGTAACAAGTTAAAGGCAGTACCCGCCAGTGTCGGGCAAAATTAAATCCACCCAGCAATTTCCCACTTTAACGAAACCAACAACCAGAAAGCTCAGATTCAGTTAATGGGGACCAACATCTGACAGAGAAAAAGAGATTCACACCCAGGCGCGTGGACGCCCACGGGGCGCGTCTCCTGGACCCGCGCCGGGCATTGGCTTCCAAGGAAGGTCGAATACACGGCTATGGAACAGCGGCCTAAGGCCATGTCCCTAGCGTGGGGATTGTAGAAATCATCAGTTACCTCTTCCGTTACTCTTGGTAATTGGTGAGAAATGAAATACTCTGTGTAAAACAAAATTGAATGGCGGTATGAATTTGGGGTGTTAAAAAGTGGATGAGTCTTTTCAGGATCAACTTATAAAAAAATAGGAAAAGGTCGAGAGGAGACTTAATGTCTTATGTTGTTGTTTTTTTTGATATTAAGGTTTTTTGTTTGATTTTACTATTGGAACGATTGTTGTCTTCTTCCTCTTTGTGTGATAGTAATTAAGTCGTAATAAAGCGTTGTTGGTATCTGTTAAAACCACTAAGGTTGGGAAGTTTTTTTTACCAGTAGATGAGCAATTACTGGTACTTTTATTCATGTGAACGTGTAGTGGTAGTTCCTAAATTTAGCGGGGGAATGGTGGTTTGGTTCGAGTTTGGAATTTAACCGTAGACAACATATCTCTAGAGTTAGGATCTTAAATAATGTTCATAATTATTGTAACGAAAAAGGTTTACTTCGTGATTTAATATTATTGTAAGCTGGTTTAGTTTTTGTTTGATATCCTTCGTCGTTGTAATCTGAAAATATCTTAAATTACTTTTCGATTTGATTATATTAACTATTCTGAACGGAATAGATTTTGGTTTAGTTTGGAGGATGTGGATTGATTTATTGCTTTCGTACTACCAGTTTTGGTGAATTATCTAATTCAGTACCAATGTATTGAGTTTTTGCAGGTATTTGTAGTTGTCACTCGAGGATGGTAATTTTTTCATGTTGGTAGCTCCTCTAAGTGTGGTGTCAGATTTTAATGTTACCTTGTTCTAATTGTCCCTGATATTACCAAGCGTTGCGAGAGGTTCCGTGCATTCACTCACATACGTCTCATGCAATAGTTTAACAGAAATGTTGCAATCACAAAAAACACGACGCAAAATATTTCTGTATTCCTGCATAAGGAGGGAATATCTTTAGATTTCTGTAACGAATGAAATTTCTCTCTCTATGAAATCATCTTCTTTTCGAAATGCGTAACTATTCATTTTCCCTGCATCTTAATCTATACAGAGAATGAGGTTTGGGCTTCCGCGGGACATTTCTGACCTACTCACTCAAAAATTCTAGTTAGCTACGAATGAAATATAAAAACACACTGAAATATCAACTAAACTGACAACCTTGCACAGCCGCTGTCGCAATTTTATGCGCTACCCGACCCTCCTTGGTACCGATTCATTTTTCTAAAATTTGTTGCGCCTTCGCAATACGTCTGTTGCCCCTTCTTGAGCACTCAATGTGTCTGGAGTAATAATATGTTAACCCTTAGTTACTCGCGCTGTTCTGTCATACAAGTACCCGCGCGGCATACTTTGCATGCCAAGCCTATTTTGAGTGAAAGTTTCCGTGCTGGTAGGCCGTGGTCCAGTTGGCATTGAAGAGCCAAATGTTTCGTTCACGTCTGCGGTGGACATCTTCAGTGGCGGCAGCGTCGAGGGGGTAGTCTCCGGGTTGGCGTCTAGGTCAGTCGCTAGCCAGCCGCCGACCCGGAGACTACCCCGACGACGCTGCCGCCACTGAAAATGTCCACCGCAGACGTGGACGAAACGTTTGGCTCTTCTCAACTGACCACTGGAAACTTTCACTCATATTGACTCCGGCCGTCAAAGCCTACGATGCTATGAAAACCTATTTTGTTATAAAATCGAACTCTACAAGGCCTGAATAATATTTGGATATAATTTTTATTTAGTTTTATTTGAAATGCATACATACATATTACAATTTTAATTAAATAATAATATTAATATTAATAAGTTTAGCATATTCGCCTTCAGATCAATTTTTGCATTTGATAACTAAGAATATGTTCGATGCATGCAAATTTGTTGCACCATTTAGTAGTAAGTGTAGTAATAATTGTAGTAGTGCGGTGTTTTGCTCTTCCGTAAATGTGACCGTGAATTCGTAATTTTGTTGGTGGTTATTCATGATAATCTTGACTTCCAATTTTCGTAAATTTGCTGACAAAGCGGTATTTTACTCCACTTTGTAATCTTGTCTTTGCAAATGAAAACATCTCTACACCCCAAATCGCTGCTTGAATAATCACTAGCATAATGAAGCTCAGAACACATGCCATTACGTGTCGTGTTCACTCTTGGACACTACAACTCATTCGTCAGAATCACTTGCAACATCGCAAATTTTGTCTTCTGACGACTCCTCTCGTAATAATTCACACATTCTGCTTTACCGATAAATTATTCATCTATATATTGTTCCTAATGTAAAACAAAATAAATTAGTTTAATTATATCAATAAATGTTTAAAATATTCTGTGATAATTAAAAGAAAATGAAAACTCACATTGGTACCCCCGCGGCGTAAGAAGTACGTCAACGAACAGATTGCATCGGAAATACAATCGTCTAGCCACCACATTAAAATCTTATACAACTGAGTATCGAGGAGGATGCAGCTGAATGCCTTCTGTGAGGTTAGGTCAAGTGTCAGAACGCGTGCTGATGATATCTGACACCTACGGTGATAACAGTTCCAGTGGCGTACCAAGTACGCCAGCGCGAGTAACTATACTTGTTTTTTTAACGTGGAAGCTGGGGGTATTATCTTCAAGGTGGAATATGGCACGACTTTTTGCGTCATTCTCGGTCCTGCCACAAGATGTCGCATGTTCGCGACCGTATCAAGCAGTGCTGCAGATCAAGCGACTCTAGCGGCATGATCAGGAAAGACGCGAAAAACCGTGCCATATTCCAACTTGGAGATACTACCCTCAGATACCTCGTTAGAAAAGCCCAAGTATAAGGGTTAAGTTCCTTTTTGCCTCGCCACGTCGCGGACAGTGCCTTTTATCCCTTCTGCCAGGGTCTCGGTGGCATCGGTAAGCAGGTTCTCAGACGGTCACGCATCCAGGAATCCGTGATTTCTCGAGTAGCTTAACTTCCGTGTCTTCACGGAGCGTAGTTGAGGAAATTCAGCTAACGATGCCAATGCATTTGGGGACATAACGAACATTCACAAGCCACCGATCGTCCGTCTATTTCTGTGCCTTGTGCCCAAGAGCTTACCGCGAGTGCGTGTACTTGCTCGGAGGCGTTTATTTTCCGGGAGTGGCCCCAGCCAATGGCAGCGCACAGGGCGCCGTCTGGCGGGCGGGAGGCGTTGGCCGGCCGCAACGCGACGAGGCTGACGGATTCCGACAGCTCCACGGGCGAAGACAGCTTCACACGGCAACATTCATTGATTAACTTAATAATTACGAGCGCGTCATCTGCTAAGGTCATTCGTCCCGTAAGTCTAGTGCATGTTTTTTCATCGTTAGGTGGCGGTGATCTTCCCCCGCTGGATGGCGAGATCCGGCGCCGACCTACCGTCAACTAGCGGGGTTTTCCCCAACCACGTATTTTCCTCCAGCGGGTACCGCACCAGTCGGAACAAGCTCTAAGCTCCCAACCGATCTCCCAGCATGTGTGGTAGTGTAGTGCAACACGGAAACACATTAGGTCCAGGTAAGGGGACTCAGCCTTTTTCTCTCATCGATCCCTTTTAAAATGGTTTGCTTCATCGACCACCTTACGCTTTCTCTTGACTATGCAGAAAACAACGAATTCTTATTGCAAACAATGACCCATAAATGACTTATTTCAAAAGATAATTCAAATTAATGAAAGTTTTGAAAAAAGAAATTGAAGTGTTAAATTATTTTTTGATCTTTCATCATTTTTAATTTTACAAATACAAAAGTTTTCAGAAGCAAAATCATATTTTATAATTGCCCAAAAGTTCGATTTTCATTCATGTAAATGATATTAAATTACAAAAGAGAAGCAAATGTGTGCTTTATTGCTAGATGAAAACATGTATTAGACACAAATATTAAATTCCAGAAAACAAATAATGATCGTCATTTATACTTTTTGTAGTCAGTGGCATCTTGATTAAACCGATCAATGCCCTGTGGCTGTCGACCCCCAAATAAACTGCCACCTTTTACAGTATCATTGATTTGGTTGGGAATCCCTGGTCTTCCTCATGAAGAAATGTCTTTGTGTCTGAAGATCTCAATCGGGGAAATGCGAGCGCAACCAGGGATAGAAATAAGGATGTAAATTTCTTGTATACTTACGGAGTAATATACGCAGTAATATAATCCTACGGAGTAATATACGCAGTATAGAGAAAGTTATGTAACGCTGCCGGAAGTCGATTACGAGATTTCACCGGAAATACACGTTTTGGGGTCCCCTGACACCGAAAAAGTGTTGTTTTATTTCAAAACGTCCGTCCGCCTGTGAACATTAGCAGTGCTTAAACCATGCGTAGGAGGTTTACCAAATTAAAGAAACTCGTCCTTCTGGCTCTAGTTGAAGCTTTGAAATGTTGGAAAACATTCTTTAAAAGGTGGTACTTCACATAAAGCCCACGAACATTTTCAAAATTTTCTCAAAAACGGCTCCATATTTTTTTCTTTAAATTTCTTGTAAGAGTACTGTAGAATACACTTATAAAGATAGCATAGTTCCGATTTTCACTCTGAATTTTCGAAAAACGCAAATGTTCGAATTTTTATCGGCATCTTTCTACAACTACAAAATTGAAGATAAGAGATTTTTCCTTCAAATGAAATTTGTTGCCCGTAGATAGTTCTTTCATTAAGGTCATGTAGATTTTTTGAGAATTTTAGTACTTTTTGTAGAATAGAGCGAGCAATATTTGAAATTTTGAAAATTAACATAAACAAGATTATCTCAAAAAGGCTCCAAATTTTTTCTTTACATTTTTGATAGGGGTAGTGCCATATGTACCCTATACGATGACATACACGCTATTTTGCTCTATTCTTTTGTTTCTGCAAAAATTAGGTGGCATTGGGGCGATTTTCACTGTTAACTCTAAACTTTCGATAATTGCAAAAGTTTGAATTTTTTCTTGCGCCTTCCTACAACTACAAAGTTTAAGATAAAGATTTTTCCTTCAAATGAAATTAGTTGTATTATCAGTTCTTTCATTAAGATCATGTACATTTTTTTGCACATTTTTAGTAATTTTCGATCAATATTGTGTGCAATATCTGCAATTTAAAAAAAATTAAAAAACAAGATTTTCTCGAAAACGGCTCTCAATTTTTTCTTCAAACGTTTGGTAGGGATAGTTCAAAGTGGACCCTATAAGATGACATAAACGTCAAATTACTCTATTCTTTTTTTTTTTTCAAAAATTACAAAAATGGAAATTTTTTGACTAATTTGTTACATTGTTAATATGTACATTAGCTGCGATTTGTTCGCATTGTTATATTTATGAGTGCATGTGCTTTAAATAATTTTATATAACATTTTGCGAAAACTAAAAATTTTCTGTGAAAAAGAGCTTCAAATTTTGCATTTACAGTAACACTTGAACACAATTTTCATAAAAAAACGCTTTAAAATTTTCATTGGGAATTGCTCTTTAGGACAAGGTTTTAAACTTCTTTTAAATTCGTAAAGTAATATTTTGGTTCTACTGCTGGGAAACCAAAAAGTTGACAAAATATTTAAAAGAAATTAGAAAACGTTACTATGACAAAGTCTGTGCCATTCTGAAGCACCACCAATTTGAATAGTTGAGTATTTTTGCGTAATTTTTAGTAAAATCATATATTTTTTTAAGAAAATTGTATAAACGATTTTTTCAAAAATAGCTTCAATTTTTTCGTGAGAAGTGTTGCTTAATAATACATCACAGGTTTGATTTTAATTTTTTTTCTGGAATTTCTAAAATTGCACTAGTTCAAATACTTCGTGACTCCCTCCTACAACTATATTATTAAACATAGCTTGATTTCATAATACAATTTATTCCTCAATATTTGATCTCCAAATCCATTTATGAACACATTTTTTTCAAAATATAAGTACTAAATTTTGAGTTGCATGGTGACTAAAGTTCTTTATTTTTTACTTTCTCGTATACGTACGTATTACGTAGGTATAACGTACGTAGAGAAAGTAATGTAATACTGCAGAAAATCGATTTCGCTATTCGGCGCGGCCCTAGAGTGCTTAAGAAGCAGCCACCACTGTTGTAATGTTATCGCAATCTTCCGAATTTTAACTTCAAATAAACAAAATATAATATTTTTTTAAAAGTATACACGAAATGATTTAAAGATCTAATGTTCAGTAACAAATTGTATTGTTTAAGAAACCTCTAGTACCAATATTAAAGATATAGGGCTTATACAAACAAAATTCGAACTTTTGCCATTTTAAAAATTGAATTGAATCAGCATGAAGAAAAAGGGAACAAGTCAAAAATGCACTTTTTTTTTCCTTATATTGGAAAGTTGCTCTTTATGGCATGGCAAATTGAACTGTAAAGAAAGTAATCATGTGATAAGTGTTTTGACTATCGTTAGCAAATTCACACAGAAAAATTGAACTGGATAATTAACATTTGTGAGTATTATTTAATGTTTCCTTCCTCCTGAATAATGGATAGAAAGGACTTGTTCCTTTTCTTCTCAGCATGATTCAATTATGTTTTATCAAATCAATTTATCAATTAAAGAGTTATATACAATGGATACAAAGCAATTTTTTAAAATTTTATTTTATTTATAATTATCTTATTACTTTACTTAACTTTAACATTAGGGGAGACACTTGCACCTTGGAGATCATCCATAAATCATTTGACACTTAAGAGGGGAGGGGGTTTGAGGCAGCATTACACAGCGTTACATAGTGGTATCAGTGTTAGCATAGTGTTACATAATGCATATTTATTTTTATTTATTTTTCAGCATTATCTGAAGTAATTCCTTTTATTCAGTCTTATATAAAACATTAAAATATTTACCAATTAATTTCTTTAAATACAAATAAATTAAAAAGTTTTAATGTATAAATTGTTACAATAAATAGAAAAAATCTTCAACAATGGTATATTGATTGAATCTGTTAAGATTAGGTAGAAAATATTCAAAAAGTGATCTATATTCTAGAATTCAATTAAACTTGCACAGTAGACTCTTGTTCATGCATCCACTATGACAAAATGCTGTGGCATTGCTGGAAAGTTTCTCACCTATGAATACTTCCTTCACTCAAAAATTATCCTAAATCTTATTATTAGTTGCGGTCCATATTGGCAACTAACTGTAACTTTAATTATCAAAATTTGAATATAAATTGTTATTACTACTAAATAATTTATTTCTACTTGTAAATAGGAGTGTGGTCTCAAGCATTACATAATTAATCAGAGGGGATGGAGTTTATGCCCACGCTACAGGAAGGTTACAAGGGGGAGAGGGGCTATTTAAAATATTTCGAATTTGCTTTATGAAATATATGGACCACTTTTTTTATTGGTGTGTTTTCCAGTTTTACTGTAGGACATCTACATGTTTTTGTGCTTTAAACAAAACTCCAACTATTTGTTTATTATGATAATTGTTTCATAATTTTCCACGTCATATTTCAATTTAAAATTTTGAATAAAAAAGTAGTGTGGCTTCAGGTACATTACCTTAGGCCTACCCTTACACCTTACCCAATGTTGTATCTCAGGATATCCTCCCTTGACAAGGAATTAAGGATAAAATAAAAGGTATTCATGAATAGTGAACATAGGAATTAAAGTATAAATTTAGTTAAAAACATGAGTCAGTTTTGAATATTTTTTCTTTTGAAGTCCTTTTATCTTCTTTAACAGGAACATTTTTGTTTTTCACCCTCATTCTTCAGTTAAACTAAGGCACAATTTTGTTTCTTCTGAATTTTTGGAATTTAATTGTTTCTTCACTGGAAAGTCTGACAATTCTCATGACTTTTCTGGCTTTCATCCATCTTCTTGTCCTTTTCATTAACCAGCTTAGTGATGTTCCTCAACAGACTGTGGCAATGAAGTTGCACATGGATTTATGTTATTCATTGATCAGGGGGCCAGCAAATGTTGGTGGCACTGGTGTAACTGACAAACCTGATGCTCATCACTTGTGTTGGATTTTCATTTCCTTGAATGGTCCTATCTTTGCATTACTGCTCAAATATTCATCTGTAAGGACAATGCACTTAAATCTTCATTGTTCTTATTTTTTAAAGATTATAGGTGGCCCAGGGTACAAGATATTTAAGTGGTCACAGGCATGACAATATCCTTTTTGATATAAATTTATGTCAGATAATAACAATAATATTAATTTTGTTCTTGTAAATAAATAATCCTACAGAAAAAACTATAAAGATTATAATGAACAAAGGATTCATTTAAAAATTTGAATTAACATTTTGAAGAAAAACAAACTTGCACAAGTAGAAAATTTGTCTTCTGACATCGTTTAATTAATCCAGTTAAATAAATTGTTTCAAAATAAACATGGATGCTTACAGACAAAATCAACTTCCTTGCCTACCAAATAATTTTATTTCTATAAAAGTGTTCAATACCGGATTTTCCCCATTTATTAACCTTACAAATTGGAGAATTGTTAAACATTCTGGGGCAAGTCCCTCCAAATCATTTGTCACTTCCGTAAATGGTTCAATATGAAACCAAATGTATTTCTTAAAAGTATGATTGAAGTTACAATATCATTCTCTTTGTAGTATGTTTCATTTATTTACAAGTAAAAATATGTCACATGAAAATAAAATTTAAAGTAAAAGGGGGTTCTTCCTCTTATTTTAGGCTGTTCACACCTACATAATAAAAACACTTACATTTAACATGAAAATATCTGCAAGCAAATTAATAGTAATAATAAAAGTAATATATAATTAATAGTAATAGTAATGTCATAATTTAGCTAGAAACCAAAGAAAGAAAAAACTCTTAGAAGTAATCCAAGAATGAAAATCACCTATTTAAATCATCTAGCTAAATTTATTGGAAGAAATTCAGGTGCTATGGAAAGCAAAAATTTAAAAAAATATAACAAAACAAATTAAATAATGAAAAATAATTACTTTAGAAACTACATTATGAATGACACCAAAGCAAAACTTGATGTAAAATGTCAGTCAAATGTGGATCAGAAGATTGGACAATAACATTTGAGACTGGTAGGAAACACACGCTACTATTTTTCAATAAACAGAACTGATGAAAAAATAAAGCTTTGAAATATCTTAAAGTTTATACTTACTACCAGATTCACACATCCCTTTGCCCTATTTAATAAAATATATATTTCTGTATGTTCAAGCCCTGGCTGTGCCCTTTTTAACCTCACCATTTGGGGAATTGTTATACTACATTTGGGTATTCCATAAACCTAAATCCCATATGATTTGGGGAAGAGGCTCCCCAAGCCATTTGAGAATTCTGTTAATTATTAAACATCAAATCAACTGTACTTTTGGGGTGTTTAAAATTATAATTCAATTCTACTTTTAGATCGTTCAATACATTTACTAACAACCTGACTTATGTAAATAAAAAAGTTTTAAAAAAAAGGGTGTACAAAATTGTAGTTTTAATTGTTATAATATTACTTCTTCTAAACAATTGACAACATAATAAGATGTTTTGATAACATTGGTTCTGTTACCATTTTTCCACTCATCAAATACATATATAGTGGAAACAAATTTTTAAAAACATTCTTCTTCTTCTAAGGCTCTACAACCTTCAAGTGAATGCCTTGGCCTGCTGAACTATCCTTTTCCATTTTTCTCTATTCTTCAAGTGCTTGATCCAATTTTCAATCTTCATTTTCCTGATGTCTTTGACAACATCATCTTTCCATCTATTTTTAGATCATCCTCTTCTCCTGGTACTCATTGGATTCCAGCGAAAGATCTTGTTCACAATTCTGCCATGTGACATCCTATTAAGATGACCAGGCCAACTTAATCTCATGGCTTTGATAAAATGTAATATGTTTTTATGTTTTTGTATATTGTCCAGTTCAGAATTGTTCCTAATCTGCCAATCTCCATTGGGCATTTTAACTGGTCCAAATATCCTCCTCATAATCCAACTTTCAAAAACTTCAAGATGCTGTGCATCCTTTTTTTTATAGTCCATGTTTCTGCGGCATACATTACAACTGTCTCATACACTCTTAGTTTGGCCCCCTTTGAAAATATTTTACTTTTAAATAGCTGTAGATGGGCAAAATATGCTGTTTCCTGCTACTAATCTTGCTTTTATTTCTTCTCCTACATCCTTGTTGCAATTAAAACTTGTTCCCACATACTTATAAGAGCTTCCTTCATCATAGGCTTAGTTTTAAAAACATTCACAAAATAATAAAATAATTTAGAGCTTTATAAAATGGCTACAAACATTAATAGAGATACAACTCTTTATAAAATCTTTGTATGTCGTAAAGCATCTCTTCTTTCCACCTTGTCCAACAAATGAAGTTTAACTAAAAAGATGGAAAAATTCTTCTCATCAATACATCAAGTGGGACAAATTTTCATGCGCCATGTATGTTTTCAGTTTTGTTTTTGTGGAATTCACAAATTTAAACAAATTTTTTGGTTCCTTTACAATTTTCCAATTAGATACATTTAAAAGAAATAGGAACCTAATTCTAATAGAATAGAATAGAATAGAATGGAAGACCTGGATAAATCAAAACAAATTGTTTAGTAAATTCCGACAGATAGTTATCTTAAAAAAACGTGTAATGTACCGCTGTGCTACATTGATGTAGAAATAATACTCCTCTTGCAAAGAAGTTTTTGGTGAACATGAATCAGTATTTTAAAAATTTACCTATATTATACTATTGTTAATTAAATTTAATGTAAACAATACAAATGATACTATTTTACACACACAAGCATGTAATATTCTTATTCTCTCAAACCCCAATTTTATTGGTTTGGATACATTTTCCAACTTAAAGTTAGAATTCATTTATCCCTCTCTCATTCTATCTTTCACCCAACAATGTTTCAATTTTGATAACAATATAGTCATTAGGGAGTATTTAGTGTCACTTAGTTCCAATCTTAATCCAGTCCTGATCTAAAGGCAAAGAACAATACAAAGCTTCCGAAAACGATGTAGACTTATAAATGTCAATGAATTTACGAATATAACATTATCTTAATAAAAAAAGTAATTTCACCTTGGCATTCTGTCAACTTATTTAAGAAAAGTACTGGGATCACAACAGAGAACTGTACAATGTAAACACAACATATATTATATCGTTGCATATGCCTAAATCTTATGAAGTTACTATTAACGTACACTCACACATAACAACCACTGACAATTTGAAATACTAACTTTTCTCACATGATTCCACACATTTGGAACTTTCATTCATGTAGTATAATGCGAACTGTAGGATTTAATACAGCAGTCAAAAGCAGATCAATAAATTTCCAAAATTGGATGATATGATGAATTAGATAGCAAAATCAATAATTTTTATTCTGACAGAAAAGAGAAAAAAAGGAAAGAAAAAAGAGAAAAAAAGGAAAGAAAAAAGGAAAAAACAACAACTAAATAAATAAACAAGCAAAAAAAACAAAACAACACAAACACAAAACATATCAACTATAATTGTCGACATATTTCAAAAGTTTAATTACACCCCAATAACCTTTTAACAAATTAACAAAAATTCACTAATTGCTACAATGTATATTACCTCAAGAACAAAACTATGAAAATTACAAAAATTTTACACAACATATCAGTAAAACACTTAAAACAAGTACACTCCAAAAAACACGGTATAAACATAAATACCAAGGCAATGTACTGAAACAAAAGCACTCTCTAACATTTTATTTCTATTATTTAAATTAAAATATCAAATAGTAATGAAAAACCTTTTTTATTTAAAAAATTAAAAATTAATTAATTCTCAAAAAAAACGTACATTTTCAATCATCTCACATTTAAGATAACTTACTTTTTTAATAACTTATCGGTTTTCCTCGAATTACTTCATACACCACGATTTAACAGATTAAAATTTTAATTTAAAACCAGCGAATTCACAATTAAATTTCGGTTTTTATAACGTAGAGAGTAGAGATATTGCCTTCAGGATGGAATAGGTACGGCTTTTTTGCTTCTTTCTCGGTTTCGCAGCCAGATGTCGCATTATCGCGACCGTATTAAGCTGTGCTGCAGATGAAGCGACATCTAACAGCACGACCGAGAAAGACGCGAAAAGCCGTGCGTTACTGCATCGTTAAGAAAAGTCCCTTAAGAACCATGCAACGAACAGCAAGTATAATCGTGTCAAAAAGAATAGAATACATCGAGTCTAACCTTGTATTGACAAGGAAACAGCTCCGCAAAACCCTAGATCATCCAAAGTAATGTAAACGTTCCACGATGTAAAAAAACATCTCACAAAAATAGCAAGAATAAAAAATCCTAATAGATCCATTTAGCGCTAGGGCATGATAATACTGAGATAATATAATAATAATGATAATAATCAGTGAAACAATCTATTCTTACGTTTAGCAAGAAACGCCAAAGAACATAGTTGTATAGACCCAAATAGATAAAACCACGAGACAAATATAAATTAATCTCAACGTGCCTAACGAAACTTCTTGGACATTTCTTCCCCACTGGTTCCAGAAGACATGGAACGTTCATGTGAGTTTAAATATTTTCGATCAATCGGGATCTTAGAAAATCGTTTAACTTCAGGCCCGTAAGCTCAGTTGCATAGAGCATCGTGATAATAACGTAAAGGTGTGGGTTCGATCCCCACGGGCCATTAACAATTTTCTTAGAACAAGAAAAAGCGACATTCAGAGAAGGGGAGAAAAAAAAAACGCCAATGCATAGTCCGCTTGCAGCATACAGCATGCATCATACATCAAGGTCGTGGGTTCAATCCCCTCACGGGCCATAAAGAATTTTCTTCAAACAAACAAATCAACACATGACAAGGCCCTGGGAGAAAAACCAAAGAGATATCAAGCAACCGAGAGTACAAGACTCATCGTGTCCGAGTCATGGAGTAGGCCAACTAGTTTTGCAACGAAGTTACATGCTGTGCGTTGCATGTAAACATGTACATACGTTGAATACTCAGATGTAAATAGCTACATTTTCGTCTTAAATTTGTTCGATGCGATGGTGGGAAACAATCTGTAGAGAAGAACAGTGAAAGGTGTATGTGGCGATAATTTGTAAATTGGTCAACCGTGACAGGATTACTTTGTGTGAAATACGGAGGGCCAGAATGAAAATATTTACATTAATTCAGAAAAGTATTTTTTTTAATTGCTCATGATCATCATCATCATCTCTTCAGAGTTTAGGATTGACTTCTGTTCTTTCTTCAGCATGCCATCTTAATCTTGGACGGCCGACATCCGTTTTTCATGAGGTCTGTACTTGTTTTGGGTCTATTGGTCAATATTTGTTTTGTGATGCGGTCACTACTCATTCTGTGCAGATCTTGGGACCATCAGGTCCTGTATTCTTGTACTTTATTTATTAATGAGAGTACTTCCAATTTTTCTCTGATTACCTCACATTTTACTTTCTCGTTTACATACGTACAGGTGTATACGGGAGTAATATACGTAGTATAGAGAAAGTTATGTAATTCTGCGGATAATTGATCTCGAGATTTCAACAGCAATTGGTTTTTTTGGTCCCCTGATACCGAAAACGTGTTTTTTCAAAACATCCGTCCATCTGTCTGTCCGTCCGTCTGTGAACAGGAAGACTCCGAAAAAATCAAATGATGGCAATTTTCGAAAATTCAGAGATAACCGTGAAAATCGGACATATGCCATGTTTATAAGTGTATTTTACCCTATTCTTACAAGAAATGTAAAGAAAAAATTTGGAGCAATTTTTTAGAGAAGTTTGAAAATATTCCTAGGGCTTCATGAAAAGTACCCCCAAATTTTAAAGAATGTTTTTCAAAATCTCAAAGATTCAACTTGAACCAGATGGTTTCCAGGGGTTTCTTCAATTTGGAAAAGATCGTACGTGTGGTTTGGGCGCTATTATTGTTCACAGACGGACGGACAGGCAGACGGGTTGACGGAAGCTGCAAATAAGAATATGAAAAGAATACTCGACCCGCACTAGAAAACACTGGCGCCAGACTTAAATGCGGGGCATATAGAACCAGTCCGGTGATAAACATGTTACAGGAAACTAATTTATGATCCCTGAATAAAAGATGAAGAAATCTAGATGTAGGATATATAATCAAAGTTACAGTTAAGTGCGGCAATCCTGTGAACCCAATTTACCAGCTTACATACAGACACAGGAAGAAACTATGCTTCGAAAAGAAACAACCAAAACCAATTACTGTACGGGCTATACAAATACTAAGCACAATATCAGAAATCATTCCCCCCCTTAAACCTATCAGTATCACTGACTATGCTCCATGGTCTATGCAGGACATTAAAGCTGAGGAGCTGATAAACAGTTCTAAGAAGTAAAAAACTCACAATGAAGAGATAAGAGCCAGAATTCAAATGAGAAGAAATTGCCAAATATCAGAATTACAACAATGTATACACAGATGGCTCGAAGTGTAGCATATTGTTAGGATGTGCCGCTGTAACGTCAACAACAGTAATCTCAAGCAAAGTGTCCGACAATTACTCAGTTTTGTCCAGCGAGTTATATGCCATCATCACCGCACTAGACTACAATCTCGAAGACAGTGAACGCAAATTTCTTATAGTAACAGACTGCACATTGGCTCTGTCGGCTATTGGAAATGCCTTACTCAGGAAATTCGCAAGCTTTAGACATTGTTAGTATGATAAGGAACTCGAACATTAAAGGTGAAGAGATAAAGAGAGTTTTTGGATGGATCCTGGCTCATGTGAGTATCATCGAGAATAAGCTGGCAGACAGATCCGCAAAAGAGACGTCACAACTTGAAAGAAGTAACCTTTCCATAATACCACAGGCCAACATCAAGAGAAAACTACAAGAATTGGACAGACAGGAATTGGATAACAACGCTCGCTGCAAATTAAGAAGTATATGTGAATACGATGACTGTAATCCAGCCACATGTTTCTGAAGAGATGACCAGGCTGTGCTAACTAGATACAGAATAGGTTACACCAAGCTCACACATGTCCATCTGACTACAGGGAAAACGGCTGTTATGTGTAATGTGTGTAATGTTTCTATGTATGTTAATCATCTATTTCTATGCCCCAGGTCTGAGGCTGACCGGACGAGACATGATGTCAATAACGACGTGTCAAGAGTACGAAAGGACAGAGAACAATGCAGTTGGTTTCTCAATTTTTTGAAGGGCATACGCTTGTACAGTGATGAATAAGATAAAATCTATAAACTCGTTAATAATGTAATATGAATGTTCCCATCTAGTGTCATAACATTCCATGTACAGAATAATAATGTTATTGTGTAGTTATCGCCAATAACCGTTGTAGTTGATGCGACACAAAATAAAATAAATTAAAAAAAATTAAAATGTTAGTAATGTAAGATGCCACAAAAGCACTAAATTATTTTTCTCGGTCGTTCAATTTGTAAGTGGGTCGAGGGAAAACGCGAAATTAATGATTTTGATCCCTACATTCAGCGAGTTCTTTGCTTGGTCAGCTTTAAAATTTACGTATAATGTTAATTTCTTTTACTTATTTCAGTTCTCTGTCTTGAATTTTAGTTGCATTAATTTATACGCAGTCATGACGATCATTGCTTTTAAATACAAGGTGTTATTTATTCGATGCATTTAGCACTGTCCCTAGAAAAAAATAATGAAAAAAAAATCGGAGCCTTTTAATAAGAAAATTATTTTTTATAATGTCTATAGTCACACAGAGTTGAGCAAAAACTACCAATATTTTTTTAAATGTTCTACGCATTAATTAAAAATTTCATTGTGTAGAAGAATTGTTTGAAGAAACAATTTATATCTGTAATATCGAGTTAAAAGAGGACGCCGAATAATTTCAAACGTTTGCAATTTTCGAATATTTGGAGTTTAAGGTAAAATTCGGACCCAGGACGTCTTTGTATTTTATTGTATTTTTGCAAGAAATTTAAAGAAAAAATGTGAGCCATTTTTAAGAAAATGTTGAAAATGTCCTAAGGGCTTCATTTAACACACAGAGAAGACTTTAAAATTGCAGGGGATTTGAATCGAGCCAGTTGGATCGCGGAATATTTATTTTGGCATTAATCCTACCTAGTTTAGGCGCTAGTGTCGTTTACACACGGACGGAAGGTCCGACGGACCTTTTGAGAAAGTTTCGGTAGCAGAGCATCCCAAAGCGTGTATTTATGTTAAAATCTGGAAATCGATTTTCCGCATTGTTAGATAACTTTGCCTATGCCACATGTATTACTATATAAATACCCACTTATACAAAAAGGAAAGAATTACCTAAATAAGATTTTCTCAAAAAACAAATTTTTCCTTAAATATTTCACTCTTATATAAACATAAAAACATTATTTATTAAAAGTTACCTATTTGTTGAGTACCTTGAGAAGAGCTATATCATTCTTCATGTCTTGAAAGTTAAATTCCTGGTGTGGAATAATTTCTTTCACATCGCGAACAACTGATGTTCCAAACTCAGGCCTGGATATCGTAGAACCAATCAGCACCGATATGGTTTCAACTGGAAATTTTACATACCTGCATTGCAAATATAAAAATATTAATTGTATTTTGTACTCAATATTTTAGTAACAATTTTCTATAATTTTTATACTTTATTTATTTTATTTATTTATTTATTTATTTATTTATTTATTTTGCAAGGATTGTTAACAAAGGTATTCGCTTCAATGTAATAAAATCTACTTTCAAGAATAAATCAGCCATAAATTTGGGCTCTTATCCCTCATCATGTCTTTCGTCAAGGAATAATACTACCTGCCGCGACCACATGGAGAACGACAATTTGAATAACTATATTTCCCACTGAATTTTAGAAGACGGTGCACAGATAATGAAGTTACATTTATGTCCAGAAGCAAAACAAGGGACCATTTCAGCATTTGCTCAAAGGATCAGGGAAACTGGACGAAAAACTTGATCGAGATGGGGGTCATTGATCCGAAAGATGCAGTACAATACTTGTTACAGGTCGTTTAGAATTATAAGTCCAAATGGTAAATAATACATTAAATATCAATGTTAAAATTAAGATTACTTTCCTTTTGATACTAAGTATAGTCTCTAATTGTATAGAAACAGTCATGCAGTAGAAACGATTTTACTTGGGTCGAACTTTTCAGTCGAATTTAATCGTTTAATGTCATCTGGCAAAGTGTTGTAAAATAATGTACATGTATTGCGTGTGAATTTTTTGTAATGAGCTGTCGATACCGTCACCTGATGAATATGGCGTTTGCTGAAAATATATTCCCGCCCTTAAACAAGTCATTTTTGACAAAAACCACTGATTCGTAAAACCTCTTCCAACTCTTAACTTAATTAGAAAAAAATTGAAAAACGGTCTTCCGCTGTTAATGGGCGAAAAACGATATTCAAACTAAAGTTTACATTTTCGTTATATTCCCCCCACCTAGTAGGTAAGATGACGAATGAACAAAACATATTAATTAATAAAACTTCATTTTAAAATGCAGAGTAAGAATCTTATTTCCAAGTATCAAAAACACTAAACTAGTTCTTAATCAATCATCGGAGGCCACCATAAAAGTTGAAATATTCTGGCATGCAATTCATATACCACAAACCGCATATCTAGAGGTTTGTTTGGCTTAATGCTCTTTTCAGCTAAAACATTCAGCATGCGCACGATACTTACACTTCCCACATTAATACCATACTTTCGCCTTTTCTCGCTCCCCGTTAATAATGCACTCTTGCCGATTTTTTTAGGTTATTTAAGGTCACATCAACATCTAAGTCATTAACGACCACTATTGGAGTGAACGGTATGGTAACTATGAAGATGAAACGATATGGTGATGATAAGGGGTGAAAGAACGAACACTAATACAACCATGCCCGAGGCGGGAGTCTAACCCGCGACCCTTCGGTCCGAGATCACAACGACACTACTGCCATAGCGATCTCGGCCACCGGGCCGACTCTCTTGCCGATTAACTTCTTAAAAAATCATCAATATCCAGCCGTCGTGTATGTCAAAATGAGGAACTTCTTCCAGGGCTGACTCGTCAATTAATGAGACATTCAGTTTACGACGCTGTAGCTCTCTTTACTTTTTGAGATCTTTTCGCTACTTCTTAACAACTCTTGGCTTTCTTTGCTAAAGTTAGAGCCTTCCTTTCTGCTTGTTTCTTGCTGTAGGTTATGGTACTTGATCTTTTCCACATCATTGAGCAGCTTGAGAGCTTTTCTCTTCCTTCTAAAATATCTACATGCATTGTCCACTTATTCCTGTCACTTTTCCTCATTAAATACGCTTGTGACACGTTTTATTAACACCTAAAGTGTCTAAAGAAGAAACAGCCATGAATTGGGTAACAGAATGATGTAAAGAAAAATTACATCCCAAAATTTAATATAAAACATATTATAAAAAAGAATTTATAAAAGCATATCGGATCAAATGACTTTCCTTCGAATTCCTCGTCATCTTTCCTGCTATGCTGCTTATTATTTTACCCCATAATAAAAATACATAATTTTGTACGTTTTGGGTTGTGTTTTAAGTATTCTAGGAATGAACCAAAATAAATTACCGCAGGCAAGTAGTTTTTTGTGCTGGGAAGTGCAAAAATTACAAACTTCATCTTCAAAATTAAGATCGTGTCGGTCATGGCTCAGGCTGTAATCTGAACTGGATTCTTCCTAGTGAGGTACATTGTCTACTGGCTCTTACTTCTGAATCTGAAGTTCTTCCTTATGTGTGTGACAAAGAAATACCGAATTCATTTTACTATCTCGGCCATCTCATCATCCCTTCCCCTATTATATTAAAGAAAATTACATTTTGCTTTTTCCATTTCTATGTTAACTAGAATATGGTTTTTTAAACGGTGGTTGAAATTACATTGTTTTTAATTGTATGTTTGGGAAAATTTTAAATAAAGTGTGTCACTAGTCATTTGTAAACGGAATTGGATACTTGAAAGAAAAGGTCACGATACATAGTAAGCATTATAATGTTAACAAGAATGGTATATTGACAACCTTGTTTAACACCGCGCGGAAATGAAACAACGTGTTTCAAAAATGCATCATCGTTACTCATTTAATTTACACTACAGGGTGGAAACATGACAAACCACATGTACAAAGTTCAGTTTTCTCTTATGGAAACATTACCATTTAAAATATCAACGTGTGTTGTAGGTCATTAACATTATTTTTCATAAAAGTAATGAAATTTGTAATTTTTTGTAAAGTAGTAATTTTTTAAATTATTATTATTTTAATAGTTTACACAAATTTTAGCTCTTTTTATTTTAAATTAATAATTTAACATTTCTTAGTGAAAGTTATGTAATCGTGTGCCGAAATACGGCGGTTTTGTTTTAACTTTTGAGATTAAAAATTCCACTATTATGATATTTTCGCGATTTCTTTGCATAAACTTCAAGAAACCCGTGGAAATTTACAATCCAGTAAAGACAGCCTGTAGCCAAATTTCTTAACGCATCTCCGCGAAGTCACGGAAGTAATTGAGACACCGCGAATCCCTTGACGGATGACCGTATGAGAACCCCAGAGATTATACTTGTTTTTTAACGCGGCATCTCAAGGTCAGGCGCCAAAGAGGGAGAGGGAAGGCAAACTCCAATAGGGAGCCGTGAAAGCCGGAGCAGTAGTGACGTTGCAGCTCCCCATTGGAGTCTGTCTTCTCTCTCCCTCTTTCGCTCGTGACCTTGAGATGCCACGTTAAGGAAACTTAAGTATAGTCCCTTATTTCGTGTGGTTTGTTCCCCAGCTGGCCACTGCAACCTTCCTCAGGGCGAAATATTCTAGACTCCGGCCGTGGAAACCTAGTCCATCATTTCGTGTGGGTTTGTTCTCCTGCATGCCACTGCGACCTTCCTCAGGGTGAAATGCTCCTGACTCCGGCCACAGAAGCCTATACTTTGATTTTTAAACGTGGCATCTCAAGGTCACGCGCAAAAGAGGAGAAGGGAAGGCAAACTCCAATACGGAGTCGCAAAAGTCGGAGCTGTAGTGACGTTGCAACTCCCCATTGGAGTCGGCCTCCCCTCTCTCTTTCGCGCGTGACCTTGAGATGTCACGTTAAGAAAACCCAAGTGTAACGGCGCAGAACCCCTGGCTGATAGGGATAAGAGGTGATGACTGACTGGACTTGGCCTGTCACTGACTTGTGCTCAGGGAGGAATATTCCTCGCGTTGAATGGCAAAAAAGCGCTTGGGAAGTTGTTACGCAAGTAATAGAAAAAACAGTCGGTCACCCCTACTCTGGGGAGCGATGTATCGAATTTTGTGTAGAAACGTTTTTGGAGCATCATCAGAACCAGTCACGTTTTCTCGCGCAACGCTATCTATTCCATTCTGGGAACGCTACTCTTGACAGTCTTCTTCCCAGTAAGGGTGCAAGTCGCATCGTATAGAAAGATTTTTCAAAGGATGAGCCAAAGTGACAGTTCGCTAAACAAGTCATGGGCTCGCTCGTGGCATATAGCGAAGTCGCTAGCCTTTCACCCCTCAGGTCTTGGTTCGATTTCCGTCGAATCTCATGTGAAATTTGTTCCAACAAAACGAGTTTGGCTGCTTCACAAGCGCTAGTCCAGCCCCTGTGAAGTGTCCTAAACCCTACCCCTAACCTTATTCCTTCCCAAATCTGGCAGCTGGGTAGTGACGCAGGAGCGCGTAGCAGGAGGCGCGTACGCGAAAATGCTACCGGGCGGTCCGCCAGGCGCTGGTGTGTCCGCCAGGTTTTGTTGACCAAAACATGAGTGCATCTTGGTATATTCCGGCTTGCTATCTAGTTTCTTTCTGTTTATTGCTTTGCATTCCACTGTGCCGAGAATTATTTATTTTTATTCCTGGAAAAAAACGTTTAATAAAACATTTTTTCCTGAGAAATAAATTGTTAGAGGAGGTATATTTCTCAAGGTGAGTATCTAACGAAAGGGCCAGACGTAATTGAACATCGTAAACCAAGGCCTATGTTTATTACATATTAGAAGGTGTTTTTTCCCTTTAGTTTTTTTAAAGCTTTAAACTATCTGTCGTCATTTCAGAGTGAAAAAATGGTAACCTGTTGTGCTTATGGCTGTACCAGCAGGTCAGGTACGGCAAGCCGCGAAAAAATTGTATTTCTTCAGGTAAGTGAGTTTATTTACGACCTCTTTCGGTTTGATGTTTAAAAAATTATAGAACCATTGTATTTATTTATATCGGTTTTATTTATAAGAATGAGATAAATGGTTGGAAAGTTGTGCATGTCATTCATTGCTCATGATTAGATTTCCTAGTGAGAAAGACTAAGAAAGAAGGTTCACTTTTTCCAGACAAAAAGAAGATTTATCCCCTTTTTTGTTACCCTGGCCCGGTATTGAGAGTTTTGGATAGAAAATTCACTATTTTTTTACCAGACAATTACAATAACTTTTACTTTCTCGCCCCTACTTTGTAAGAAGAAAAAGTAATATTTTTATAAAATAATTTTGCTTTATTTAATAGTAATGTCACAACTATAAACATTGAAATAAATCGAACAGTTCATCTGAAACAATATTTTGTATTATTTACCTCACACATGAAAAAAATTAAATGTGTTCCCTCTGTGAATTACCTATTCCTTAGATCTGTAAGAAATGTTATATTAATTATACATAATTATTGTGTTTTGAAATAAAATATTGGATTTATATTTGAAAAATATTAGTTTTAAAATTGTTTAAATTGAATAGGCTTTAGGAAAACAAAATTTGAGCAGATTTATAATTTTATTCTTGTCTATGAATTTCACCTCAGCTTCATTATTGAAGCCTGAATGCTTCTGTTCAGGGCAATTTGAATTAAAACTTATCATTGGATTTGCTCTGGAAATTGGTTACCATTTTTTTTTTCAGAATTTTTCAATATTCAGGCTTCTTCCAAATAGACAAACTCAATTAATTTCTTATGTCAAATTTGAAACATAATTAGCTGTTTTGACAGTATCAACTTATGTGACATTAAATTCAGCTCCTTGCATGTTGAATGCAACACACTGTAAAAGCTCCTGTATTCAGAATGTGTTCACTGATTTTTGCTTCCTTTTTTTCCAATCTCTATTTTAAAATATTGTATTTTCTCACTCCCATGAAGTGAAAGGCACAATTGTGTTTCAAGAATACATATCAAGCACATAAATTCAATACAAATCGGCTTTATTTGTAATAAATGCCAAAAACAATAAACGAAACAATTTTTAAAAATAATTCCTCTGCCACTTTATGAATTTTGGGGGGATACAATATTTTTCCTAGGTCTGTTTTGCTTTATTCTCTGAATATTTGTTTGTTAATTACAAATAATTATACCTATATAAAACATCTTCCTTACGGAAATATCAAAATATGAATAAATAAAATATAAGGGTGGAAAGGTATATTTCAGGCCTTTTGGTCAAACTGTTTAGCCGGTAGCCTAACGGAGCTTGCTAGGGGTTGGCTTCATTTTCCGCAAAGGGAAAGGTAGGCCATCCCAACTCCATATATTATAACCTCCTTGTCCACGCCCCTTCGTAAAGTGCTAATGGCTCCTGTGCAGAACATCCCTTTGCAGAAGTCTTAAGAGTTTCGCTGAGGTATATGCACGTACGCGAGTCCGGGAAATATTTAAATTGAATTACGTATCTGTTAACATGCTTTCACAATCAGTAAAAGAAAACTGCCACGAATGTAAATAGAAAGAAAAATGATTTTAAGCCGGAAACACGTGCACCGGTACGCATCTCGCATTCAAGTCTCGGTTTTAAAATAAACATAATAATTATCACACAAAAAAGTAAATTTAATGTAGTGTTTATAGAAAAAAGAATTTTTACAGAAGAACACATAACACTGCACTTCCTAATTTCAATTATTTCTCGTGGCGCACTATATTTTTGTCGGACGAGGATATCACAAAAAGAAGCGTCGAAGCCATTTACAAGGTAGCCAACTGCAAACGAACGAATGCAGGAATGGAGTCTAATGAGCTCGGGGGCACAACGACCGCAGAACCTTCAGTTATGTTGCCAGCGCTATTTGTCACTTTGGCTCATCGTTAGGAAAATCGTTCTGTCAGCGTTGAGTGAGAGAATCGTACGTACAAGCCTTTGTTTTTGTAGGGCGAGATGAAGAAGCAGCAGTGGGCTGCTGTGAGGACGGCATCAGGCCTCAACAAAGTGCCACCGCACACGTGCGACCAGTGTCTCATCACCGACACCTGCGAGAATTACAATGGGGCCAGGGGTGAACCTGCAGAAAAACATTTGCACTGCGCTTGCACTAACAGTTTGAATGACTGCTGCACCCTCACTGTAAGATACTGTCAACTACGTGTCTGTTCAATACAATGAAATATACTACAAGCTCAATAGCTCATTATTATTATTATTATTATTATTATTATTATTATTATTATTATTATTATTATTATTATTATTATTATTATTATTATTATTATTATTATTATGTCTAAACGGCGCGGGGCTCAGGACGTAGAGGCTGCTTTTCGATTTGACCACAGTAAAAATATTTGGCAGGATTTAATATCCATACTGAAGAATAGAAAAAACATTGTGAATCAATAAAAAATGTTGCAATCATTGTTTACATTTGTGAAATACTGAAATTCTGTGAAGTAATGGTTAATAATTGAATTACTAACAATTTCCATAGCAAAATGTCGTTCCCCTGCTGGTATTAATTTAACCATAGAACCCTACAGTGGGGTTGAGGGTGATTGTATTTCTTGTATGTTCTTGTCGGCTCATTCTCAGACTATATATCCAAGCAAATGTGACTTACTTATTGTCAATTTATTGTGCGCTATTCATCTCAGCAGTAACACACGGATATTTTCTTTTAATTTCGTGTTAAGTTAATGATATAGTATCACGGGTGCAATTGGGGTGGTATATGACCCCACCGTTGGAAATATAATACTATGGCTATCCATAATGGTCATCCACAGACTCTTAAAACATTTGATGAAATGCTAAATGATTTAGAGCATCTAACTGAAGGAAGTTTATTGTCATCAGATTCAGAAAATATTGACAGTGAAGAAAAATATGCAACATTTGAAGACGATATCGGGACGCACCTAAAGAACTGAAATCAAGTATTCTACTGAATGAAGAGTGTGAAACTCAACTGAGTCCTCTAAACAAAAGACGGAACTGCGCTATTACAGTGAAAGTTCTACGAGTAGAAAAGGCGTTGAATGCTGTGTTAGCTGCGGAAGAAGTGAACGAAAACACAAAAACTTTATGTATCGAATGCATTGACATAATGTAAACAAAATACATCATTATATTTTCAACTCTCTGATTATCTGTTCGGAATATTTTGTAACGGTTGCTACATTTTACTATTTCTGCTGAATATGCTGTTTCCAGAGGGAGGAGAGGGCTCTTGCGCATGGTATCCGACTTCAGCCAATGTGCTTCAGACACCAGTTTGCGTCACAATATTAGCCAGAATTTTAAATGCAGTCACATATCAAAATTATCACATTGTTACAAAACATTGAAACAGATTTATGACGATTGGTTTAAATATTGCAATTTGTACACCTTCATCGCGTTATTTTTAGTTGGTTACCGTTGAAAATTGTCATTTTGTACCTGTTTCAAAATGTTTCTCAACACTACTCACTCCCCATGCAACATGGCGGCTAGCGTCTGGCCTGGCTTTTCAAACGAAGTGCCTGTGCTGTGGTCACGTGGTTCGTGATGCAAACTGCTGATGCGCAGAACGAGCAAAAATCGGTGCCTCGGAGGAACTGACCCCTGTATTTCCACCATGGTTGTTTCTTTCTAAAAAATGGAGTAATAAAAAATTTCAAGGCCTACCTATTCTTTCTCTCGTGATTACCATTTTACCCCAGGAACTATATTAATGATGAATATCATTCGTAAACAATAAACACACTTAAGGCCAATTTACGCAGAACAGTTTTCATACAAATTGGACGTACAGAAAATGTGCAGTCCGAACTGGACGATTTCTGCATGACAACATCCAGTCCCCATTTTCCCACTTCCCATTTCACAGAAGTTAAACAAGGAATTTTTGTGATACAATAAGAAAAATTTTCCAGCAAAATGTGTACCGTTGCAGACGAAAAGGTGGACTCGCATTATCATGTTTAGAAAAATTTTGCTTCTCTTGGGAAGAAAACTGTTAATGATTTCCTGCCCCTCATCAAGGGTCACAGGGACTCACATGTTACAGTCACTGCTGTAATGTCACAATGCACTAGCAGAGGAAGTTTAAGGCGAGAAGCGGGGTTAATGGGGTCAAGGGGTAATGGTAGTCAGCGGAACATTATCGATTAATATTGAAAACAAACCATTTTGAAAGGCAGCAAAATATGCTTCCACCTTCCATTAGTCATGATAACTATAGGCAGTTCATCGCCGCAGCCATCGACGATTATCGCGTTCGTACTAGGAAAGTGAGTGGTTGATGCTAGAAAGTGCTCTCAAAAAATAAGTTCTTACTCACGTGAACTTTGAGATTTCTGGAACTAAAATTTGTTGGAAAGGAAGTACTTCAACAAATCATGTGATACCGATTGCGACTAATTTTAAACTTTCTGTAAAGGTTGATGAGTAGCTATGATAAAAATGTTCTTGTGGGGTAATGGTGGTCAGTGATTCTCATTATCGCAGTGTGACTGCCATTGCCCCAAAGAAAATAATTTATTGACCTGCATGGGTTTAAATGCTCCCTGGTACTATTTACACATGTAGGCTGGACAAATGAAGAATTCATCGAATGACTCAAACACTTTAAAAGCCTCACTTGACCAACTACCCAGGACCAAGTGCTGCTGATCTCGGACAACTTTGTGAGTCACATTACTTTACAATACACCTACAATTATTGTAAACAAAATAAATACTACTTGATGTACGAATGTGTTCATTTTGCTTCATATTTCTTTAGTGTGCATGTGAAGGTAATGAGGATTAGATGCAAATTTTTGGAAATTCGATATTCAGAGGGTTTTAGTGATTTTTTTACTATTTTTTGTGGTGAAATCACAAGCTTCATAACTAATCTGCGATATAAAAGCACATTATCGTTCATGGGAACAATTCGTACTGATTTATACTGAAAAAACAAAACGTGACTCTGATGACCCCGCTTCCCCTAGTCCCCTTATGGGAGGTGATTCCGAGTGATTTTTTTATTATTATTATTTATTTTACGTCAAAAAACAGTTCAAACTGCGTATGACGTGCAATGGGGAAAAATGAATTGTGTGCACATTTTCAAAATTCTGTGATCCCTACACTAAGTCACATACTACTTAAATTTTAAAAAAAATCAAACAACAACCCTCCCATGTAATAAAATCTATTTTCAAGGATAAAAAAGCAATAAATTTTGGCTCTTATCCATGTTGTCCTTCGGAATAATACTTCCTGCCGCGACAACATGGAAACGATAATTTGAATAATTGTATTTCCCACTGAATTCTAGAAGAAGTGCACAGAAAATGAAGTTACATTTATGTCCAGAAGCAAAACAAGGGGCCATCTCAGCATTTGCTCAATGGATCAGGGAAACTGGACGAAAAACCTGATCGAGATGGGGGTCATTGACCCGGAGGCTGTAGTGTGCCTGATAGCAGAGCATTACCATAAATGGGTACTTGGTGATATTGGAAGGGACGCCTCCTACGATGCGTCGGTACTCGGTACTTTTCATGGAGCCTCCGAGCAACAGATGCGACACATTTTTGACTTCTGCGTCGAGCGAAGGTGAGAGGACCAGCATCACCACGATAACGGAACGAAGACCCATCTCCAGTCTGTCCTTTTTATTAAATAATTACATGCCTCTGGCCAGTTGACAGGCCCTTGACAGCAGAAAAAAGTATGTCCTTTTAAAATTTGGAAGCCGTTGCTAGGCGACGGTACTCACTAGAGTGTTTCAACACCAAACAATTGAGAGCGTCAAATGAAAAGTACTACTCGCGCAATTTTTCTTGAACGATAGATTGAAGAAATGCGGGCGGAGTGGGGGTATTAGGTACAAAGTCGGCCACTAGAGTATTTACAGTAATGACAACCTCTGGAAAATAAAAGTCCAACCTGCTGGGTGAACGGCGAGGCCATCGATCTGGGTAGGCAACAGCAGTGAAACTAGATAGGCGTTTTAGGTACCTCCCTTGAAGGACCTGGACCTGCCTCAGACATTTCTTTAGATAATGGTAATAAAGCTGAACAGAATTTCTCGACTATGAAAGCAACTAGCTCAGATTAGCTTCTGTTTCGCGCCAAGTTTTAATGCTTGGAATATTGTCATCAGTGCTCGCTGCGAGCTTTTGCCTTCTACTGTTTATTGCTCAGGGAGGGGGAAGCAAGGTCATCGTTCAAGAAACGTTGCGCGAGTAGTACACAGACCATTAGTTTTGGGGTCAATAATAGTAGTTTATGCAATTAGTTTATAATGTTAAGCTTTATTGCATGAGTACATGTTTTGAAAACGAGCGACGTTAGGAGCGAGTTTTCAAATTTGTACGAATGCAATAAAGCAACATTATAAACGAGTTGCATACGCTATTTTTTTTTGTAAAGAGCATTATAATTTTCAAGAATCAACGGAATTTCGCGAAACAACTTTTTCTGAGGTTCGGGGCTGCACATCCCACCTCTAGAAATCAAATTCAAGATGGCATTGTTGACATCCGTGCGAGAAAACGATGGTCGGCTGTTCCGTCTTCTTCTACCTCCCCACGATTCTCTCGCTACTATTGGCTGAATGTGTGATGACGTCATGTCGCGTTTAATAATGGCGATGACGTCATGTAGCGTGCGATAAAATACTGAATTATGCACGATTCGGGGTATCGAAAAGGGTCGTTTATAATGATGGTATACAAAAAAAATACGTTTCCAAACTTTCATTGTTTAACCTCTAATCGCTGAATCAAGGTACGATTGGACATGTCTAGAGTTCTCTGTATCTTCTAAGCCGAATGAGACACATCCCCTTCCCAGTAGAATCATAGCTTCATTAAAAAGACCTGAAATTGAGAGAAAATCATACCCTTTCTTCACACCATCGGAATTTACAAAGTTGAAGGATTTTGAGACATTTAGTGGGCTAGCAGTTAACCACTCTCCTTACCAAATTTTTTCGGAGGAAAAGTAAGAAGAGGTGCTAAACTTCGCAATGAAACAACATATGGTGCTTAATACCGGAGTGAAACAAATGATCGTGAACACAGCACTAAAGAGGCCATTGCCTAAGGCAAATAGGCATAGTGGTGAATAAAAGCACAAAATTGCCTATATTTCACGCAAAATTGCGCACAAACTATTCATAGTCTCGAAAACTGAACAAGAATTTATTTGAGTATGATTTTAATAAACAAAATTCATTAAGAAAAACATTTCTATTTTCGATATCGTGGTTTGAGAAAAACGTCTAAAAACTTTTGAACTTTTACAATTTTCAAAGATTCAGATAGTTCAACGAACTCACAGTTATATCACCGTTCACGCCAGACGATTAAATTATTCTTCCTGTATTTCTCTTTCATATTGAGTCTTTTATTCTTGTTGAATATTCAACTGCCATTCGCTCCACTTTTCTGTGTAGGCATGCTGAATCGATTTCTTCATCTTTTAATTCTGCACCCAGTTTTTCAGCTACTTAATGGGCAACATATACGTACCTTCTATATTATCACTTTCTACCTTACTACTACCCTTTAACATAATATTTTCATATTTATTGTAGTTGTTAAGTGTTGTAAATGGATATGTACATTACAATAATTCCTATCTCGATCCTTTCCATTATATGTGTAATTAATTTCAACGAAATATTCACATCTTCAATATTTGTCGAATTTTAATCTCCCAACCGAGGTGAGTTTACATTCATATTACTGACTATTTTGCATTTCCCATTTCTGCCATTATAATGCATTTCTATGAGTCTTATTTCAAATTAGCTCAATGGAAGTGTAACTTCTCATCACACCATTGGAAAAAAATAAACTATCATTAGACAGCACTTCATCACATTTTTCATAGAAACTTACATGTTTCAATAGACTTCTTAGAATAATCTTTGAGATAAATTATCGCTTCAGTTTCATTTAATCCAGATGTAAAAAAACAAAGATACTGCGTAAGATACTTGAAGATTGAGCACTTACATTTTTCATAGTTCACTGGAACGTAATGTTGTTACTCTAACCACAAACATTGTGATGTTTATTTCCTTTTATACGGCAAATATACAAAGCAAAATGTGCTTTTATGAAAAATTAATTTATCCTTTTGAAAATTAGAGGCTGATTTTTTCGAGTTATAATTTTGAATTCATAATTGAATATTTTGGAACTTTCTTACCTTGATAATATAAAATAATTTTAAACTGTAACTGTTATATAGATATAATGTATTGTTTCTTTCTTTAGTTTATGTAATCATTGTATGTATAAGTCAACCACATATTCCGTTAGAATATTAAAGATGGAAGATGTTCTAATCTAGTTTTAAGAGTTTGAAAGGTTGTGTTGTGTACGCAACATCCGTACAACTTTTCTTGAACACGGCTTGGCAAAATGCAGGAAGAGTAAAGCAAATATTACAAATCGACCACATTTTATTAAGTATTGCCAAGCACTGGAAAATCAAACTCTAACCTAATTCTTACCGACATAAGAGTATGAAAAATAGGTCTTCTTTGATGTTATCTTTATTCTAGAATTTTCTGGAGAAATATAGGATTACTATTTATCTACTGTCTGTTAGTATTTATTACCCATAGTGTAAAATATTTGCTCCAGTGTAAGAATATGACCTATCTATTATCGAGAGGAAGCTTTAGAAATTTGTTTCCTTTTTTCTAACTCATGCTTTGCAACTTTCTCAATAATTCGCTGAAGCTAAACGTTCTTCCTACTTCCTGAGAAGTTTGATGTGTCTATGAAGACGCACTTAAACATTAGATATTTTCGAAAAAACACGAATAGGAGTTCTGGTATGTATATGCAGGTCTTCTGATTGGCACCAACGAACATGTGTTTGAAATGTCTTCAGTACTCGCTGCGAGCTTTTGTCTTCAACTGTTTGTAGTACTAGGGAGGGGAATGTAATAACCGCACAACTTTTCTTTACTGATGACTTGATCAAATGCTGGTAAAATTGCGGTACCAGCTACAAAACCGGCCACTAGAGTTTTTGACTCAATGGTAAAATCTGGAAAATAAATCCAAACCTGCATTTTTAAATGCAATTGCATGAATGATAAATTTCTTGACTTGGAAAGCATTCTTACTTCGTTTACCTAAAGGGACGAATATCGTGTGTCATTTAATGAATTCCTTCTTATCAGCTGTCAGTCTGAATAGTAATTAGCAATACAAACTTTTTTAAGGTCTTAAATACTATAAATCAACCTTTCACTCAAAGATGTCGAAAATTGGTGAAAATAAGGAAAATAAAACACAGCATATTATAATTGGTCTCTTTGATATTACCTTTTTACCAGGCGATTCTGGGGAATTTAAACGAGTTGGTTCTTTTAATTTTAATTCTCCCTATCCCCGAAAACATTTGATCCAGTGCAAGAAGGAATCCGATCCAATGTATTACGTAGAGAATACATCAAAATCTTGTTCTCTGTTACCAATCCCGCATGTTTTTTTCTCAATAATTTTACGTATAATATACATTTTCGTAACTTTTTCATGATTTTTAGATGTCTCCTGTGAAGGATCTGGACCTATCTCAGCCATTTTTTATTTTTTTTTAGAAAAACACAAATATCGGTTCTCGTCTTTAACGGCAAATAGTTTCTGACTGCCACCATAAAACTCAAGAGTCCGGGCGGTCGTTTACAACTCTCCACCAGAAACCATGCTCGCCTACGCGGCCATGATCCCCTCTGCGGGAATATGAATGACGATGTAAAAATGTTTACATTGATAAGAATAAAAGAGTTACTAACTCATTATTGTAAAGAATAAATGTTTATTTTCCGTTCAGGGGCTGGCCCCACGTAGGGCGCCAGTGCGAGAGTGACGAGTGCAGCGCCCAGCAACCACCGGGAGGGCGCCAGCGGACGAGCGGCGCCGGGACCGTACGTCGGTTTCACGTCTGGGATCGTCTCCTCCCACGTACTGAAGAGCTTGATTGGGCTCGTATCATTCGGGTGATCCAACACCCACCGCAACCACTCCAACTGGCCAAAACAAAGGCGCTGCTCGCAGAGGGAAACTTGACATTTGCGGATGGTAACTTGTCAATATGCTGATGGTAATTAGGCATCTGGCGAATGGCAACATGGAATCTAGTGGATGACCACTTGACAACGGGTGATTGACAACTTGGAGTCTGGCGGGAGGCATCTTGCTATTTGTCGTCATACGATTATAATTTGTGAAATCTCGACATTTTTGTTACTTGTACATAAAGAGGTGATTGTTCAAAAAATAGTTGTATCTCGGAGTTAAAGTAAGGTTTTATGGATTGGCCTTTTTGAACTGCCGTTATAATTATTGGTTGATTTGATAGGTTTCATAGAGTAATGAAACCATTTTGATACGCTAGTTTGTCTAACGTAATTAGAATATTATACAAAAACAGACTTCACTTCAAGAGTGTCATTTCAGCAAGGTAATATAAACTATGCAAGCAATATTTTGAACATAATATGACAAAAAGACGTAGCTGTTTGAGGAAGAACTGGCAGCAACCGTTACTCCCCTTGCAAAAGGGCTGAGTTCGTTTCACTTTTAATGCAAAAATATTTTACTCCATAAAGAATATTTTAATTTCATATTTTTTAAGTGCATGAAAACAGTTATCCATGTGAGATACTGCCTATAAAACAATTACTGGGAGGTAGCAGCTCCGACATGCACACGTGACAATGGTTTGCTTGACCAAAACGGGACAAAGACGCAAAGAGACGCCAAAGTATCGAAGTGTTTTCGCTGAAAAGTTAAATTCAATGGTTTCATTTAAACAATAATAATATGTAATAATTATATGTGTTAAAAGTAGTCATAAAAGGGAATGGTAAAAAGGGTTAAAATAGATTTCTTACATATATACAAAAATAAATTGTAATTTTAACACAGTATTTCTGTTTAATGTTAATTCAGAATATAGATTAACTTATTAAACGTACCGGTTGTTTCAGAATAAATGCTGCAAACTTCTAGGGCATACAGAGGGGTCAAAATTATCACTTTTTGGTTGTGATGTGTGAAATGTCATTTCATTGATTGATTAGTAATTCCGGACATGTCAACGGCTCCGTAAGTGTAATGCATTTTTTCTCGGTAGGTGGCGGTGATCATCCCTCACTGTTTGGTGAGACCCGGCACCGACCTAACGTCGGGTAGCAGGGTTTCCCCAACGAGGTATCGCTGGCCAGCGGGGTACCATCTCAGTCGGGACAACCTCAAAGAACCGATTGGTCTCCCGCCAAGAGTGGTAGTGTAGTGCATGAAAGTGTGTGTTAGTAATGGGTAGGGTAGACAAGGAATGGGAAGGAAAAATCGCGCGCGATGGTCCGTTTCTTAGCGAACTGCTCCGGCATTCTCCTGCTGTTGATCGGAGAAACCACGGAAAATTACAGATCAGAACAACCGGCCGCTAGGATTCCCCCTCCCGATAGCGATAGAACTCGTGCTGTCGAAAATCCTGCCACAGTCGGGACTCGATCATAAGGCCTCCCGGTCAGAGGCACTGCAGAGACATTAATTAATGCCCTGAGCCTCCGTTCCCCGTGTGAAATTCCATATATCGGAGTTTCGCCAGCAACTTTCCCCTGATATTTTTTCCAACTCATTATGTAAAGGTGTTCGGCCTGTCACGATCTGATGTCATCGAGAACCTACCGAACAAATATGCACACGGGGTTGACAAATAATCAAGAGCAAATGTCAATGTATTAAAGCATGAAACCGTTATATGCCATTTCCCACAACGAGTTCATTGGCAGAAGTAGTCAATTACGACCCCCTCTACACGCCCTAGAAGATTGTAACATTTATTCTAAGTCGCCGTGAATCCGGGCGAAGCTTCAGTTTTATTCACTTACATGTCTGTCAACTCTTTGAAACACGCCCGGATACTTTGGGTCAGCGCAACCTTCTCCATAGGACGTGATTGCCACTTGAATCCCTCCGCACACCAGCGGGCCCCCAGAATCCCCCTGCAACACAGCGTTCGGCAGATAATGCGAGCGCATCACGAAAAGCACCAACAAAATAAGGGTCTAGAACAGCGCATACCGGTACTTTCTCGACCGTATTTTCACGGAAAATCACGCGTAAAGTAGTTAACCATTTTAACAGTTCGTTAAGGAACAGCCATCTGTAGGAGAGACTTGAATCTTCTTACAATAACGCTAGAAATACGAAACTTTGAAGGATTAGCAACTATATCCATCTGCCATTATTATTGGTTGAAGGAAAAAATGTGGACCATTACTTTCTGACCGATCCTCATACCTTAAGAAACCAGGCATTGCTCGGGCTTTAATTTATCAGAATCGTCTGATAGCTGGCGTACGTAGCTTTGCCTGAGATTTGCGTATAGATGGTTCACACTAACTCCAATAATTACACATTCTTCACATGTTTAGGTAAAAAGGTAAAAAAGAAGTTAAATCAATGTACAGTTTTTTATCGAAGATATATTTTAATCTGTTAGACGCTTTGATAAGATTGGTATACTCGAAAGGAATGATGTCATTTTGTCACAAAAAGGCACATTTTAGGATAACACTGGATTCAAAACTACACTATTTTTACTTTATAGTATACATACGTATATACAGCGTAATAGACATAGTATAGAGAAAGTTACGTCATGCTACGGGAAAAACGGCAAATTTTCGGGAGAAAAACTCTCATTGCCGGGGCCTGAGGATAAATACAATTACTAAATTTAGAAAAAAAATCCTCTAACACGTAGTGCAGCTAGAATCCCGTTTTTGTGGGTCGTTGATACCGAAAAGTCAATTGACGGCAAAACGTCCGTCCGTCTGTGAAGACCAGTGCCTAAAAATACGTAGGATATTTTCCAAATTGAAGAACTTGTAAGAATAGAGTAAAATACACATTCTCCTACAGTTGAAATTCCTCCAATTATTGTGTCGAATGCTAGTAATTTTCCAAATTTTATAGCAGATATTAAACAAATAGCACTAAAAGATTTTTCTACGAAATTAATTAAAAACTCAGTTAAAATATTATTTCAATCAATACATGATTTCAGAAATTGCAAAACTTTTTGTGAAATGAATAATACTCAAGGGATGCAGAAACTGTCTTTGCATCTTCGCCTCGGTCAACTAAGTCTTCTTCTTCCCATTCACCTTGTAACTCTCGAGATTCTCAATAATCTGCTTTCTTGAATCTTACCTGTGTTGAATCCATTTCATTCAACGTTGTATTATCCATTCAGCAATGAGGACAACTTTACATGTTGTTCTAATGTTCTCATTTTACTTTCTTGTACACGTTCTACGTATGTACGGAGTCATATTCCTAGTATACATAAAGTTATGTAACGCTGCAGCGAGAAGTGCCGTTATTTGGCAAAAAAAATCCTTGAGGCTCCCTATGTCCATAAAAGAGAGGTTTCCTTGCTCCTAAATGTAATACATTGTTTTCTAATACATAACGTAGTCAGAATCCATGTCTCTCAGCCCATTCCTCCAGATTTGAGAATATAATTTTTTCCCTTAAATAAAGATATTTTTCAAATCAAAGATTGCTCTTACAATCAGTTCTTTAATAATTGTTACGTAAATGATTTTGAAAATATTAGTAGTTTTTATCGATATCTTCCTACATTTACAATATTGATGATGAAGATTTTTTCATCTTCACTTTCACATCATATTCAACTTACCAGATATATTCAGTAAGATTATTATTCATTAGATTTATTTATAAATCTAGTAAATTGACGACGATAACTTGAATCGTGTGATCATTCAATTACGTCAACAACACATTATCAGCATTCCCATACTTCTTTTGCTACTATTGTTTAGTAATAATCACGTTACAGTACAACGGGAACGTCGCGTCAGGGCAGTTAAAAATTCTCAGAATAACTTCGCACTGTTGAGCGCTTATTCTAGGTGAATGGAAAGGAATTTTCAAGTTTTAATGTAGTGGAATGGAACCGAATTTGTGTTGATGGATTAGCTTATTAAACGAATTCCTCTCCCGAAAACGAATCCCAATTGGCTGTTCCAAATAAAGCAATTTCTGGTATTGACCTGTCTTCTGAATGACCTGGGAGTTTAGCCATGTTCTTACACAAAGTTTGCGGAACAAATGCTAAAGCCCCCATAACTATCGGGACGACCGGGTGCTTTTTCGGCTGATCTCGATTTCCAAACTCTTGTACTTAAGACGTTTCTCTGCCTTCTTGGTTACGTCGTTGTGATAGCACGGCACATCAATACTACAAGTATATCTACAAGAAGACACGATTTTTTTCTCTAATTCCCGGATAACAATACTCGATTTAAATTCCGTGGTGTTAGCCGATATCTCGTGGTAATCCATTATAGATATGGGGATTTTTGATTATCCCCATATCTATAATACTCGATTTCTTTGCCACTGTCGTGGGATCAGATTGAATTTGTGGGTCATAAAATATTGTACCAACAGACGTCACCTATTTTGGTGATTGTTCGCTCCACTTGGAGCCTGTGTTTGGAACTTCGAGAGTGGTACAGGTATGCCAGTGGAGGTAACTACACACTATTATCGATGAAAAGGGATACTGAAAATTGCCAAATAATTCTTACCACACATGCATCTTTGCCTGGAACCAACGTACATATATTCTGGTCTGATACGTCGTGAAACGCACGTTGACACTTGCGAATTGAATAAATAGGCAGCGATACTTTACGTAGTACATCGTCCTGCGCAACAAATCAATAATACACATATGATTAACAATCATCAAAATTCAGAGATGATTTTAAGGTAAAAACACCAATTGGGGCCACAGTTAAGAACATTTTCGCAGTTTTCTTAAAATTCTTGGCCTATTTTATTAAATTTGTTACAGAACGCTCGCTGACCACTAACAATCTCTTTCTAAATAGATACCTCAAATAATAATAATAATAATAATAATAATAATAATAATAATAATAATAATAATAATAATAATAATAATTGATCTGAACTGGTCTACAGAATGGCTGCGAACGGCAGATCTGTATGTTAAAACAGAGAGCTTCCTCTTCTCCGTACAAGACCAAGTTATTAAAACCAGAGCCTATCAAAAATATGTTATGGGCCAAACGATTGATAGAAAATGTCGATTATGTAAAACTACCAATGAATGTATCCAACATAAATGCAATGGATGCTCAGCTTGTCTGTTTATTTACGAGTAGCACGTAATCTAGCTAAATGGCCTGAGACTCACCACCAATAAAAACATTTATTTATTTACCTTCCTCGGGGCGAAACCTCCGGAAACATCAATCAATCTAAACATCTCGTGTAAGCAATAAATCGCAATAAACACTCACCCCATTAGCTAAATGGCCTGAGACTCACCACCAATAAAAATATTTATTTATTTACCTTCCTCGGGGCGAAACCTCCGGAAACATCAATCAATCTAAACATCTCGTGTAAGCAATAAATCGCAATAAACACTCACCCCATTAGCTAAATGGCCTGAGACTCACCACCAATAAAAACATTTATTTATTTACCTTCCTCGGGGCGAAACCTCCGGAAACATCAATCAATCTAAACATCTCGTATAAGCAATAAATCGCAATAAACACTCACCCCATTAGCTAAATGGCCTGAGACTCACCACCAATAAAAACATTTATTTATTTACCTTCCTCGGGGCGAAACCTCCGGAAACATCAATCAATCTAAACATCTCGTGTAAGCAATAAACCGCAATAAACACTCACCCCATTAGCTAAATGGCCTGAGACTCACCACCAATAAAAACATTTATTTATTTACCTTCCTCGGGGCGAAACCTCCGGAAACATCAATCAATCTAAACATCTCGTATAAGCAATAAATCGCAATAAACACTCACCCCATTAGGATAACTACGTAAACTCGACGCTGATATTGGTGAGGAGACCCCCCATCCAATGGCTGTGCACTCAATTCCTTCCGGGGCGTCAACGGTGTCATTAGGCAGGGGGACGAGCTGGACTGATTCGGAGAGTTGCGCGGGTTTTTCGAGCTGAAACAGAGGGATCCCACACTATAAAATCCGGGTCAATGACCCCCATCTCGATCAGGTTTTTCGTCCAGTTTCCCTGATCCATTGAGCAAATGCTGAGATGGCCCCTTGTTTTGCTTCTGGACATAAATTTAACATCATTTTCTGTGCACGTCTTCTAGAATTCAGTGGGAAATACAATTATTCAAATTATCGTTTCCACGTTGTCGCGGCAGGAAGTAATAAGAGCCAAAATTTATTGCTTATTTATCCTTGAAAATAGATTTTATTACATGGGAGTTTTTTTGTTTTTTTTCTCCCTTTCAAAATTCAAAATTTATTGCTTATTTATCCTTGAAAATCGATTTTATTACATGGGAGTTTTTTTGTTTTTTTTTCTCCCTTTCAAAGTTCAAAACTTAAGTAGTATATGATTTAGTGTAGGGATCACAGAATTTTGAAAATGTGCACACAATTCACTTTTCCCCATAGCCCGTCATACGCAGTTTTTTAACTGTTTTTTGACGTAAAATAAATAAATAAATAAATAAAATCGTCGATTGCAAGCTTAGAATGGCACCTCCAGCGAGTATGTTCATATTAAAAAAAGTTGCATTTGTTTTGCAATTTCATAATAAAAAATCTTAAACCTATTGCAGACGCCTGCCTCGTCTATTTTTCCGGCATAGAAAATTACAAGAAAAGTATTGGTTCAACTTCTAGTTTATATTTTTGTTTCATTACAAAATAAGGTTTAATTATCGTGAATCTGACGAATCTCGTAACATCTCATGTAAAATGCAAGAAAGAGAACATAGTAATTCAGCGTTTCACCACTGTACTCGTAGGTGTATTGAAAGTCCGAATAACAAGTGTATTTTCTAGAATTCTTCTAGAATATCCTAACGGGATCCGGCTAAGAATTGTGCTCATCATTTTGTTTTGTCCAAAAAAATTCAAAACTATTAATTATCACTGTAAGTGACGTAAGTCACTAAAAAAGCATTCTAAATGTTTCAAAATATTTAAGAAACCCTTTTTTTAGAGAAATTTCTGATGGAGCCCTAAAAACTACGAATAGTCAATTATGTTTCGACAATAAACACCAAATTATCATATTTGTTATCAATGTTGATTGTTTCAATACCTGTCCTCAAGACGTTCACAGTAATGCTGGAGCAAAAATTACGACTGTTCGACAGAAAAAGTATTATGGGGTCCTACTATTGAAAGAGTAGATAACTGTACCTAAATGAAAAAAATACTTCTTCTAACACGTTGTGCACTCAAAATACGCTATTTGTGTGCCTTTGATACCGGAAAATTGGTTAACGTCGAAACGTCAGTCCATCTGCCTGTTTCACTATCCATCTCTAGCTGTGAACACAATCTAGCGCCTAAGCCGTTCAGACGATTTTCTCCAAAATTGATATTCCCCGATCGGTCTGGACGAGCTCAAAATCCTACGAATTTGAAACAGATATTTTGAGTTTTCGAGATACTTTACAGGAAGCTTTATTAACATTTTTAATTACAAAAATTACTCCATTTTTATTAACTTTTTTCCGTTCATGGAACAAAAGACGCTTAAAAAAGACGCGTGTTACTTTCGCTGGATATTAAATTATCGAAAATTTCAAAAATTCAATTTTGCCTGGCGTCTTCCTACAATTGCAATATTAAAGGCAGTAAATGATGTCTAAAGACCGGTATAGATGGCACAGTTGTTGTGCAGATTAGACGTACAGAAAACGTGCAGTCCAGACTGCACGATTTCTGCATGAAAACTTCTGAATTAGAGGAAGTATTTTACCACATATAGGAACAGGATAAATCCATATTTGTGTTACCAAAGACCGGCAATTCTGTCGAAATTTTGTCGTGAACACTGAGTGTTTTTAATACTGAAAAAATTGAAGGCAAAACGTCCGTCTGCCCGTATCTGTTTGTCAGTATGTGGTCAACGCTAGCGCCTAAACCGTTCAACCGATTTTCTCCAAAATTGATACTCCTGGAAACTCGAGACTTTGGGGGTATCAAAAGATTATTTTGATGTTTGAAGGTACTTTAAAAAATCCAAAAAAATCATTTTCAAAAATTTCTCAGAAAAGCCCCAATTTTTTTAAATTAAACTTAGTCCTCGGATAGCGTAAAGGATGCCTAAGAGAGTGGTGCTGGTTTCATATTCGTTTAAATCCCATATTTTTCGAAAATTGCAAAAGGGCAATTTTTTGTGTCGTTTTACTACAACTATAATACTGAAGATAGAGATTTTTTGTTAATGAAATCTGTTCTTTAAACATAGATCTTCAAATAAGTTCATGTTTAATTTTTCGAAAATATGAATAGTTTTCGTGTAATTTTGGGGCAAATATAAGCAATTTTTAATTCAGAAGGAAATATAGTTATTCAAATTATCGTTCTCCATGATGTTGTAGGAAGTATTATTCCTTGACGAAGGACATGAGGGATAAGAGCCCAAATTTATTACTGATTTACCCTTAGAAATAGATTTTATTACATTGGAACGAATATTGTGTTAACAATCCTTGCAAAAAAACTTCTCATTTTCTTTCTCTATACAAAATTCAAGTAGTATATGATTTAGGGTAGGGCTCACAGAATTTTGAAAACGTGCATAGAATTCACCTCTCCCAATAGCACGTCACACACAGTTTTTAACTATTTTTGACGTAAAATAAATAATTTTTTTCTCAAAAACCGCTCCAATTTTTCTCTTTAAATCTTTTCCTCATATGAATCAAGGGACGGTAGAAAGTATGGTGCTAGTCTCATTTACGGCAAACTCTACTTTTTTTCGAAAATTGCAAAAATTTAACATTTCAAAACTCAAAATTGAAGATAAAAGATTTTCCCCTCAGACAAAGTCTGTTGTAAGAAATCAGCTGTTTAAAAAATATCATGTGCATTTTTTTAAAAATACTAGTAGTCATCACATAATTTGTGTTTGAAATTTACGCAATTTCTAAAAAAAACATTTTTTCCAAAGTCACCCCATTTTATTTCTTCAAATTGTTTCCACGGCCTGAAGAAAAAAAACTCTTAAAAGAATGGAGCGGGTCTCATTTCCGTTGAACTCTGAATTTTTGAATATTACAAATTTAGATATAACGCGAGAAAGTATTTGCTATTGTAGCACCACTAGTTTAATATATGTGGTTTCCTGTAATTTTCGCAAATTTTTGAAATTTCAAATTCAAATTTCTCGCGCTTCTTTTGCTGGAGTCTTTCGCAAGATATTAGGTCACAATACATTGGCAACACAGCGACACGGCTGTTTAATAATCGTTCCGGGAATTACTTCTCATTGTTGGGCGATAATATTTCTCGGAGAATGGAAGGTAGTTTTCGATTATCGAATTTGCGTGGATGGATTAGCTTTAAAATAACTAGTTTTCGCATTTCATTTGCTACGATTGGTAAAAATCATGGTGGAAATAAGTTATTTCCACCATGGTAAAAAGTTTTACACGTGCTGGCTGAGATGTGTTTGTTGAAAACCTTGTCTATCAACTGAAATTAATACATTAAGTTGTAACATTTATTGTAAAAGTATTGTAGTTGATTTATTAACATATGTGTATAAATTATACACTTTATATTACTACAGAGAAAGACTTAAAAGTAAAATTTCAACTTATTTAATATTCTTTACAAAATATTTATTATAAAAAGAAATATGAATGTGCCACAATGTATGCAAAATATAATAATTTTTACTTTATTAAATCTCTAGAAAATACATGGAATACTACTAGAGAAAAAAGTAACATACAAATATACTTGGGTTTTTCTAACATGGCATCTGTGAGTAGGTATCTCCTATCTCATTGTCAGTTCTGCATCAAGAGTCGCTTGATCTGCAGCACTGGTTGATATGGTCACGATCATGCGGAATCTTGCGGCAGAACGAAGAAAGACGCAAAAATGCATACCGAATTCCCATCTTGGAGATTCTACCCACAGATGACACATTAAAAAAAGGTATAGTCAATTTAACATGGGCAGTATAGTACTGTGTCTCCCCTTAAGAGCGCTTTTTTGGCTCAAAGATGATTGGTTCTTTGTTACCTTGAGAAGGCAGATGTCGTACGACATTTTCCTAAAATCGAATTTAGGGTGAGCGTACACTCCATCCACATACAGACGCTGACCACTTCGCCAATACTTGCACGTTGTTGAACCCACAACGACTGCGAAACGTGTGGCCGGATACGTGTAAACACTGCGGCAAACACAGAACAGAAAACATAAATCAACTACTGGTGCTGCAAAAACACATGCTCTTGCATCAGTAACGATTACGTAAAATTATAATACATTCAATACATTATTATTTATAATTAAATAATTTAACAGGCTTCACCCATGATTTGTAAAACTCATCACCAATCATTGCCTAATAGGCACGAAAATTGAATTCATTAAATATCCAAATACATCAATAGAAATTCGATGATCCAAAACTCCATTACATTCACCAACAACGAAAAGTTAATCTGAGTATTTCAAGCTGGAATTCGAGTCGCAGCGTTCCCACTATTGTAATGATCTAATAACTCCTGAAATATTATTTTTTTATTTATTTAGTCAAAAAACTGTATGTGACGTATGGGGGGGGGGAATCTCTTGCAAAAGAAACCAGCTTAGGCAGCTCAGGGCATCAATTGATGTTATTGTAGTGCCTCTGACGGGGGTGGGGGGGTCGAGTTTCGACGGTGGCAAGATTTTCGACTCTAGCTAGAATGCTAGATCGAATTCAGCCGCTGTCTGGAAGAGAATTCTAGGGACCGGTGGCTCTGTTACGTAGATTTCCATGGTTTCTCCGGTCAACAAACGGAAGCCAGGTCAGTACTCTAACACACGTACCACAGACCATCCGATCTTTCCTTACTCTACCTTGTCCTATCCTCACCCCTTACTTACACTCACACGTACATGCACTACACTACCAATCATGTCCGATGCCCAGTTGGGAGCGTACACTTGTCCGTTAGTGCAGTGACCGTTGGTGGGATGTGTATGGTTGAGGAAAACCCCGTGAACCCACATGTAGGTCGGCGTCACATTTCCCCATTCAGCAGGAACGAAATCATCCCTATCTCCCGCGATATAACATGCACTACACCTAAGGGACTAATGCCTTTATTAGTTGACGCGCCGGGAAACACTAATCAATCAATCAATCTTGCAAAAGATGTACAGCAAAATCGGAAATTTTTCCAAAATTGCGTGAAACTGCTCATAGTTTCAAAAATCAGTACGACTTTAATTAAGGATAGGACCAAAACTGAAAAAAAAATTGGGAGCAGTTTTTGCGAAAATTGTTTAAAATTTTCTAACCTAAAATGTTGACAATTGAATTAATATTGTTGCTTTGTGTTTCGGGTCACCTAAATGTAGTATATTTAAAAAATTTTATAACCATATGCGACATTTGCCATCACTCAGTAGCTTCTTGAAAGTTATTGAACATGCATTTTTATTACTAAATGTGTAATTGTCGAGAATAACTTGTTTTTAATTTTTTTTTCTATTTTTGCGTATTTTCGTGTGGGCAACTACATCTACAACTGCCATCTATCACCAAAAAGAAAAACATTAAATACGTATTTTTTTCCAGAGAATCCGAATCTGCAATAAAAACGGGGGTTCCCATTTAACGTTTTTTGTTTTCCCCAACCTCACCCCCCGGGGCTATGGATGGGGGTTCGAGTTTAGTATCATTGATTGGATAAGCCCTGTCGATACGAATAACTTTAATTTCCCACATTTATCGATGCGATGCGCACTTTTCGAGATTATATAGGGATAAGATTTATCCACTTTTTCGTTACCAGAGCCCGGAAATAAGAGTTTTCGTGTCGAAAATTCACTATTTTCGGACGCACGAATACAATACAGTCTCTTCTTACGTACGTAAAGACGAGAAAGTAAAAAGCATACGAAAAGTCACTATTTTCGGACGCACGAATTCAATACAGTTTCTTCTTACGTACGTAAAGACGAGAAAGTAAAAAGCATACGAAAAGTCACTATTTTCGGACGCACGAATACAATACAGTCTCTTCTTACGTACGTAAAGACGAGAAAGTAAAAAAATACGAAAAGTCACTATTTTCGGACGCACGAATACAATACAGTCTCTTCTTACGTACGTAAAGACGAGAAAGTAAAAAGCATACGAAAAGTCACTATTTTCGGACGCACGAATACAATACAGTTTCTTCTTACGTACGCAAAGACGAGAAAATAAAAAGCATACGACGGCTAAGATCGAACCTTACGGCTAAGATCGAACCCCCATGCTCAATTGGCAAAGAATTGGAAAGCTAAGTAAATAATCTCTTTCGAGCCAGAAGAAATTTCTACTTTTTGAGATCGATGCTTAAGATACTAAGATTTGTAATACATAAATAACAAAACCACGAATTCCATATAAAGGTAATTTTGAGAGCAGGAAGTTAAGAACAATGGCTTCAAAAGCTTTCGAAGAATCCAAAAATATTTCAATAGGTGTTCATTTTTATCTTTTGATGAAGCAATATATGAAACACCAACACATACATTCTGATTTTCTAAATCGGCGTTGTGAGTCTAAAAGCGCTTCGTTTCTTCCTCAAAAAAGTTTGTCTAATATTTTTGAGAAAACTGACAAAATAAAAAATTGACCGCTGGTCTGGATATCAGAGTTCTGAATATCAGAGGTCGCTTAGGCTGGAGGGCCGTAGTTGTCTCGGCTCGAAAGGTCGCGGGTTCGAATCCTGCCTGGGGCGTGTATGTTTGTGTCTGCGTTTGAGCTGTCCTTATGAGTTACTCCTACAGTTCCAACAATCACAGTGATCGCCATATGACGAAGATGTTAAAAAGCTACAAAAAATGTCCGATAATTTGGAATTTAATTTTTGTTGCTGTTTACAAAATTACATAACTTTTGGTTTTGGAATCATCTGAAAAAAATTCTGTATCTAAAACAAATATTGAAACTGTGAGTTAACGGGTGTGTGAAGATAGGTCCAAAGTTTTGTAATGTAACGTACGGTGTCTGATAGTGGGTGAATCTGAAGTCGACAACGCAGTGGGCAGCACTGAGCACCCACGTCTCAGCAAAGAGAGTGCCCCCGCAAATGTGGGACCCCGACTCCATCAAACACACCTACACAGCCACAGACACAGTACGTGGGTCACCAACCACTCGAAAAGGCGCCAACACACAAGTTCACAAGAACCGGACTTGCAGAAGTGGCTCATTGCATCAACTGATAACTGATGTCACTGCAGTGCCTCTGTCCGGGAGGTCCTAGGTTCAGGACCCGACGGCGGCAGGATTTTCGACACTAGCTTGTGAGCTGGGTCGAATTCAGTTCCTGTCTGGAAGATAATTCTTGCGACCGGCTGACCTATCCGTAGTTTTCCGCGGTTTCTCCGACCAACACCAGACGAATGCCGGAGCAGTACCCTAACAAACGGGTCACGGACCGCGCGCGATTTTTCCTAATTCTTCCTTGTCCTATCTTCATCCCATTCTTACACTAACATGCACTATACTACCACACATGCCGGAAGACCGGTCGGTACCTTAGAACTTGTCCTGGCTGGGGCGGTGCCCCAGTATTATTGTTTTACATTAGATTTCAACATTTGAAGTAGCTATTCTTGAGTTCTTGCATTATAAACTTACGTATTTCAGCTTTGCGAGAGGAACAAAATATAAGATTGTCGATCTGGTTCAGTGATGTACAAGCCACTTCAAAATGTAGTACAGTATTATGCAACAAAAAATTTACGCTTTTTTGTCCTTGCTGAAATGTGCTGTGAGAACCGTATTAACAAAAGTGTACAAATCGCTTGTGTTGAACATTTTAATTTTTAATTGTCACTTGTTTGAAAACCTCACGCAGTAGAGTAAAATCCTCAGACAATATCACATTATGCAAGTAGTTTATGATGTTGATCTTTTTTCACGAGTAAGAAAATATTACCGAACGAACAACGTTAGGAGTGAGTTCGGTCATTTTTGTTAGTGCAAGAAAATTAACATTATAAACAATTTGCATTCGCTATTTGTTAATAATAGTATTATAAATTGATAGAAGAACCAAAATTGATTTTGGATTATTTTTTTGTAAAGGGGTGTTTTGATTGACTTTTTAATTGACACAACGCGTCTCTTTAACCCTTGTTGGGAGTTGAGCGTTTGCGTCGAGTAATTCTTCTTTACTTTCTTGCTCAAGTCTCGTCACGTCGCAGTCAGCACCTTTTATCCCTTCGGCCAGGGGCTCGACGCCGTTAGATCTCGGGGTTCCTAGCCGGTCACTCAACCAGGAACCCGCGAGTCTCCAATTCTCTTATCCCTCGTGACTTCACGGAGCGTAGTAAACGAATTCGACTAACGACGCCGAACAGACTGTTTCCAGAAAGTTTTTACTTATTCGAAATAATCAGGATTTTCAACAAAAAAATGTTATTCGTGAAAACGTAGTACTTTTGTAGTACGTTTATTCACAACGTCTTGAAGATGGTTATGAGGTCGCATTTAACTCTGTGAATTAATGAATGCAACAGACTTGTAAATTCGATTTTTTTATTGATTGATTGATTTCTTTCGTGTTTCTGGGCGCGTCAACTGCTTTGGTCATTAGTCCTGTTAGTGTAGTGCATATTATTTCTCGGGAGATGGCGGTGATCTTCCCCCGCTGGATGGCGAGACCGGCGCCGACCTACCGTCGGGTTTCCCCCTAACCAGGACTCTCCAACCTGCGGGGCACCGCCCCAGCCCGGACAAGCTCTAAGCTCCCGACCGGTCTCCCGGAATATGTGATTGTGTAGTGCATGTTAGCGTAAGTGTGTGTGTAAGGGGAGAGGATAGGACAAGGAAGAGGAAGGAAAGATCGCGCGCGGTCCGTGGCCCGTTTGTTAGGGTACTTTTCCGGCTTTCGCCTGGTGTTGATCGGAGAAACCACGGAAAACTACGAATGAGAGCAGCCGGCCGCTATAATTCTCCTCCAGACAGCGACTGAATTCGATCTAGCTGAAGAGCTAGTGTCGAAAATCCTGCCGCCGTCAGGACTCGAACCTATGACTTCCCGGTCAAAAACCTTGAAGTGACATCACTTGATGCACTCTCCCGGTTTGGCACTATGAGAATGCTAGAGTTTCCATGCAGCGATTACGCAAGGAGACGATTTCAAACTGATTTGTAAACATGGATAAACACTAATTGAAACACTAAACTATTGCTTACGGTCAGAAACGGTTCTAATAAGACAGGTTTTAATAAGAAAGGTTCTAAATCTTGAAATAACAATCACTTCTCTAAACAAAGACAAAGGAAACTAAAGTTGCTGCAACAGCACGCTCATTTAGATAAAAACCACATTTTTGAGGTCTGTGAACATCAACAGTATTTGGGTACTATCTTTTATAATTCTTTAATATACAACAAAATGATCATCAAGTTTTGATCCATACTATTATTTGTTTTTCTGGTTGCAAACACCATATTTTCAACATACACACAACTAAAACAACACAAAGCATTACAGTTGGACATTGTCGGAATCTGTAGATGCCATTCTGCAAGACCCAACTACTATCATTTGTACAACACGTTTTTATTAAAATTCTCTTGATCAACAATATTTCTTGTCGTTAAGTGTAATACGAGCATTGCAAATTAAACACAACATAATTATTGAGGTGCTTGTGTGAAACTAACCATGAATGGAAACTCGTTCTCTTCTGCGGCGGTTCCTCCTACGATGCGTGGCTGGTGCGATCGAGAACTGAAGTTAAAAAAGCTCCAAGGCGATCTGGCTCCGTGTCTGTGGGTGAGCGCAGGCACGAGGCTGGCCAGGAACAGGGGCAGGAGCAGGAATCCTGGGCGGTGACCCATCGCTGCCTCATCAAACACTCAACTGGCTGCTGCCCTGGCGCTGGGGCCGTTGCTGGGCACGGGCGCGCATGCGCCTCTTTGTTGCTTCTGCCGCTTTACTTCAGTACCTCATTCGAAGATTTTTTTCTTCATATTTTATTTTGCAATTGGTTTCCGAACTAATATTTGGCAAAATTGCATAAATTTCTGCTTAGAACTACTTGAGAGGAGTAAAGTAATATGCGTATTTCATTTTTAACTTGTTCTTACTTCATATGAAGCATCTATATATTAAAAAAAATATGGCTTCGTTTAGAGCTTCGTTTAGAGCTTCTACAGAACCGATTGCAGTATTTTGTCCTTTAAATGAAAGAATGTGATCCCTAGATGTGTTATCAGATATTGTTTGTGTTGGTTCACCAACATTACTGTGTAAATTAATTAATTAACTATTTCTTTAATAGGACGCTTATCAATAGCCAATTGTTTTCTTCCAAAGGGTGGCTGTTTCGAAATTGATATATATATGAGTCGATAGATGTCCACGCTGCTTGATGTTTTGTTTTAATTGTTGAGATTTGTTTACAATTCGTCAAAGTTTTGTTTCAATGTAATTATTGCATTGTGGCGTTGACAGTTTGCATGTATTTGCTTTTGTGGTGTATTTTGTAGAGAACAATCGGACAGTGGGTTTTGCTCGGTTGTACTAAAGTAGTGAAGTTGTTCACAGGTTATGTCAAATTCCGAATCGTTGCCTACGCGCTCCAAAAAACGCAAACGTACATTAACTGGAAGCAGGAAAAGAGAAAGTTAGCGTAAGTGTCGTGATAGAGAGGTCATTTCGTTTTCTGCTGGGTCGTTGTCTATGAAATGTCAGTTTTGTTCTGCTTTGTACTTCGGATGTGAGAGAAATTCTGCAAACGAGTTTACCCTGTGTTGCTTAAATAGGAAAATTAGTTTACCTTCGAGCAATATGCCAGAAGAAATCAAAATTGTTTATAGAACATGACACATAAAAGAACTTTAGAAATAATATCCGTCAGTATAATAGTGCTCTTTCTTTTGTGTCATTTGGCGCCGATATTGCATTGTCATCTGGTCATGGGCCATACGTGTTCAAAATTTTTTGAACTCATCACAGAATATCTTCGTTATACCCTGAAGATCCAAACAATGCAACGTATTGTGAACATTAGTATGGGCCCAGTATTTTACATTTATTTCAGATCTCAGCGTCAAATTTTGACGGGGGTTCACTAGTACATATAAAATTTTGTAGTATTATTACCGGAGTGGCAATAGGGAATTTAGTATAGGGTTTTGTTTTGTTTCAAATACTAAATACTAGCTGAATATGGTCGCCGACGCTTAAACTTTCTTCAGTTCTTTGACTTTCCTTCTTGTTTTTTCTTCTTCGGTTCAGAGTTCTCTTTGTTCAGTTTAAATTTCTTAGTCTTGCGAAATAACCACTTAAATTTTTCAATGATTTTGTGATATTGACTACGATTTCTCCCTTTTGCTTTGCAGAACTTAGATAATGTAAATGTTTCAAAAAGTTGACTTTGTCAAGAGTTATTTCGAAATGTTTTCCTTCAATTTATCGTAATACATATTTTTAAAATCAATTTGAAAACCACACGACGTTGTCGGCAAACACGCATTTATCTATTGCACCTCCGGGTCACTTGGCTTAACCTGATTTCTCATATAAAAATTATCGTCTTCTCGATATTCTTTGAAGACATACCGCTGATTCCTGCAGCCCAGTGACCGGCTCGATGACGCCGCTATGCTCTTCTCGGAGACGTGCACCCACAGCCGTCTGATCCGCGTAAATCAACAGGCCCTCCACTTACTTAGTTCATTTTACGTGAAAGGAATTCTTCGTTTTTGTATTCTCGAATTCTTTGTCTTATAAGACTTCTACGTCTTTTTTCAGCTTTATTCATTCGTGCGGATTGGATGTTTTCTTCATTGCTTCATTAAATTACAGATCAAATTCGGTCTGGGTACAGCTCGAATTTGACCTCGCGTGCATCAGCAATGAAAAAAAAAGAAGAAAAAAGAAAAAAAAAAAAAACGGCTGTCTGTGTGCACCAGGAAAACGGAGGCTTTTCCATGTCGACGAATTCACTTCTGAAAAGCCCCCTAATTAATTACACCCATGCACGCGACTCATTTCGTTTTACCTTGAGTTCTTTTTCTTCAGTTCGCTGCTGCAAGGTGTGAGAAACTGCACATGCGCTCTGCGCTTACCTTGTGGCGGCTTGAGCCAGGCGCTTTGAAATGTGTCATCTAGATTTCCTTCCCACATTACCTTTAGACAAAGCGAGCTCTCGCTCTTCCAGGAATCTTCTGCAATGAGGAGCAGCACCAGTTCAACATGGGAATAAAAGTGGGACGTACCGGGAAACACGCAACCATCATCCCCATAGCAAAGCCAAACAAAACCCCATCAAACCCCGGGAGTTACCGCCCAATCAGCTTATTAACAACTTTTTCCAAAATATTCGAGAAAATCATATTGAGAAGACTGAAAAACCACCTACATTCAACCAATGCCATTCCCAAGGTACAGTTTAGATTTACAGAAAGAATCTCAATGCAACACCAACTATTAAGAATTTCAGAGCTCATTTATTCCGCTTAAAATAAATCACACCATAGCTATATTTATTGATATTACACAAGCCTGCGACCGAACTTGCCACCAAGCTCTTTTATACAAACTCATTCAGGCACTCCACAATACTTAAAGCCAATAATAATAAATTTCTTAAGCAATAGAACTTTCTCAGTCAACGTTAACAATCATTTATCCAACCCCAAAACAACAAACGCTGGACTTCCCCAAGACTCTCCGTTATGACCCACCCTATTCAACCTCTATGTCGCTAACCTACCCACACTTAATAAAATCACGAGCGCTCAATTTGCCGATGACACAGCCATTGTCTCTGGCACAACCCTCACCGAGTTAAGAACCCCCTTACAACTGTATTTAAATAGGATAGACAGCTGGGCTGATAAACTTAAAATCCAACTAAATCTCAACAAAACCTCTGCTAAAATGTTTACTTTAAGACACCACTCTCCCCCACTCCACCTCACTCTAACAAATCAATAGAATGGTACCCCCCAATAAACCTGTAAACTATTTAGGCTTATACCTTGATACCAAGTTTACTTGGAGAAAACATATAAATGCCAAAGTGACCCAAGCTAAAATAAAACTGGCACAACTACGTCCTCTCATTTACAGAAATACTCCAATACATTATAAATCAGCCATAGCAATTTACAAGACAATTTTAAGACCATTAATTTTGTACGCCAGCCCAATTTGGATCAATTCTGCCAAAACTAACATCCATAAACTACAAGTCCTACAAAATAAATTCTTAAGAATAGTTGCTCATGCCCCTTGGTATATTTCAAACAAACAACTCCACAACGAATTTAATTTGAAACAAATTGAACAATGCATCACAGATCTGGCCACCAACTTTTATCATAACCTAACTTAAATCCCAGACCTATCACCTTTGAAACTCGCCAAAAACCCCAATTACCAAACACGAATCAAAAATTAATATCCGTATTACATACTCCTAAAAAAATTGCTGATTTAGATCCAGATTGAGGACCTGAAAAGCGATTTCCTCCCCCTTGTAATATAATGTAAGATTATATTTAAAGTTAGCATATAAGTCTGTAAATACACATGTATGGTTATATTTACGTAGCTATGTAACTTCTTCAAAAATTAATAAATTTAAAAAAACCACTGGCGCCTAAACAATATGTAGATATTTTTCAAAATGGCCATTCCCGGTGCATATGCCTTGACTCAAAACTCTGCAATTTTGTAAAACATCCTTTAGAATTTGATGGTACTTTACATGAAGCCACTGAGACATTTTCATTTTTCTCTCAAAAATGGCTCCAAATTTTTTCTTTAACATTTTTGACAGCATAGAGCAAAATACACTTGTGAAGATGGCAGAGGTCCGTTTTTCGCCGTTAATTTAAAATTTTTGAAAAATTTTATAAGGTTCAAATTTTTTCGGCGTCTTCCTACAACTACAAAATTGAAAATTGAGATTTTTCCCTTAAGTATTTTTTTCTCCTCAGTTAGTTCTTTCATTAAGGTCATGTATATTTTTTGGAAATTTTAATAGTTGTCGCGCAGTATTGCCTGAAATATTTAAAAAATAACGAATACAAGATTTTTTCAAAACGACTTCAATTTTTTTCTTTAAACGTTTGGTAGGGATAGTCTTAAATGTGCTTGGTATGGTGACATAAACGCCTTTTTGCTCTATTCTTTTCTATTTTCAAAAATTACCAAAATATAATTTTTTACCTGTCTCTCACGTCGTTAATAATTAAATTAGGGGCGATTATCATTATTGCATTTATAAGCACAGGTGCTTTAAATGATGTCTTATAAAGTACCTTCAAAACTCAAAAGTTTTCTGTGAAAATGAGCTCAAAAATGTGCATTTCCAGAAAGGCTCAAATGCCATTTTCTCAAAAATGGCTCTCAATTTTTCTTGAAACATTTCGTACGGATAGTGCTAACGGCACTGTTTACGATGACTTGAAACCCATTTTCGTGTATTCTTTTATTTCATTTTTTAAGTTACACATATGGACTTTTGCTTCCTCGTAGTACATATAGTCTGAGTAATATATGTAGTATGGAGAAAGTTATGAAATGCTGCACTAAAAACGACGAATTTTCGACAGAAAAACTCTCATTTCCGGGCATTGATAACGAAAAAGTCCAGTTGCAAAATCCAGTTGCTAAATGAAATTTCTCATAAAATTTGTTTTCCATATTTAGTTATTTCATTAAGGTAATGTAATTTGTTTTTGAAAATTTGAATAGTGTTCGTGCTATATTGCGTGCAATTTAAAAAAATAACAAAAGCAAGATTTCTGGTAAACAGCTCCGAATGTTCAAACTTTTGGTAGAGATAGTGATAAATGTACTCTATAATATGACATAAATGCCATATTGCCCTTTCTCATATTTTTAAAAATTTACAAAAATGTATTTTTTTTACTTGTCTCTCACGTGATGTATCGTTAATATTTATATTAGCGACGATTTGTTTACATTACTGCATTTACAAGTACATGTGCATTAAATAATGTCTGATAATGTTTTCGCGCAAACTAAAAACATTTCTGTGAAAGCGAGCTCAAAAGCTCTATCCAAATAAGATGTTAAAAAGTGGCCCCGCTTGAAAATGGAGAATAATTCTTTCCAAAGGATTGTGATCACAAAAAAAAAAAAAATCAAGGACGTTTTGGATTCCTGCCCATCTTACATTCTTAGTAATAACGAAAAACGTACTTTTTATTTTCCCCCTTGAATTAGGTGTATTAATTTCCATGGAAAAATAATGATTCTTCATGTTAAATGTACTAAATTTTTCAACAAAATTTTTAAAAGTTGTATTTGCAAACTTTTCGATGGATTTCAAAATTTTGGATTTTTTTAAAAAAAGCTTTCATTCCGCCGGGAACACGAGAAAATTCTCATGTAGTTCCCTATAATTCAGCTATCTTCTGGATTCCCCCCCCCAGATAGCTTAAAATTCCGCATTTACAACAACGCTTAAAAGCCATTTTCTTAACAACGGCTCCAAATTCTTCAATGAAAAGTTCCATGTTGGACGAGATTTACTCTTCTTTAATTTTCGTAAAATAATATTCAAATTTTACCATTAAGAAACCGAAAAATTGAGAAAATTCCCAAAAAACCTACTTTGGGCGGTGAGAGATGGCCTCTAGCAAAAGGATGGGGAAGACCGGAAGGTAGCCCAAATCAAAGAAATTAGAAAACTAATTAGTTCGAGAAATTCTACCATTCTGTAGTACCAGTAGTGTAATTTTATATTGATAATGAGGATGCCATACACCAAAAATATTTTCGCCTGCACATCCGTAAAGAATAACTAGAAATGTGATAAACAATCAAGTATACTACATTGCTCAAACTTAAACAACTTACAATCACGGGGACGCAGGAAATTATCTTTCAGTTGTATTTCCAGATATATTTTCATCATGTTTCTTCGTACTTCAAAGTTAGATAATGAATATTTAGACATAAAGAATTTTATACATTTCAGCGAACAAAGTTTGTAGTAACAAGTGTTGATGTAAAATTTCAATAACCACAACACGTAACACGTGTCCGTGTATTTCACTAGTGAAATCTCCGGGCAGGGTGAATTTGCATGTCGATTCCTTATCCGAGTGACCTAGCACATTTTGTTGAAAGTATCATGTAATGATTGAAACAAGACATGTGCCTACAGGCAAGCAGAAATTTTGCCTCCTGAAAAATAAAATTTGAGAATGCAATTTGAATGTCCGTGCTTCTAGGAATGTCTCGTGAAACTTCGCAGACGCATGGTGAGTCCATGTGATTGCTGCCTTTTGCAAAAACGTTTCAGGATCTCCTACCTTTGGGAGAATTTCAAATGAAATTTCCTACAGTAACTTCCTCGTATTTCGTAATTTATAACAATTATTTATATGTTTTATTACATTAAATACATCACTAAACCTTTTAGTACTAGACCAGGAAAAGACGAGGAAAATGTTCAAGTTGTTTGCCACAAAAGTCTAATTGTGGTCAGGAGTTATTTTCGCCTAGGGAGAGGGGAACTGGTTTGGTCACCTTCTGCGTGAGAATACAAGCGAGACGTCACATTAGAGTTGTAGTCCTATTTTTCATTTGTGGATAAATTAAATAAATTTGCATTTCTCAATAACTCTATTTTATGTAAACAACACATACACATGTACACGCACACACACCTCCATATATATATATATATATATATATATATATATATATATATATATAATGCATATTATTATTATTAATAATAATAATAATAATAATAATAATGTTATATATTAATTAATAATGTCTGTATCATCTAATAAACCGGACATTGTATGGCATGACAAGAAAAACAAAAAGGTGTATCTGATTGATGTCGCAGTCCCGCTTGCGCACAACATCCCAAAGAAAAGAAGTGAAAAAATTCTAAAATATCAACATCTGGCAAATGAGATAAAGGAAATGTGGAGCGACGTGGAAATGGTGACGATTGTACCAATAATTCTAGGCACCACTGGTGAAATTCCTAAGTTCCTACATGAATCCCTAGCTGAACTGCAACTGAAGAAGGGGTTATACATCCAGATGCAAAAGATTGTCATACTGGACACATGTAACATCGTGAGGAAGTTTCTGAACATTGATGGTTGATCCAGTGCTGATTATGACAGTTGGAACGTGTATCTCTTGTTCATGGTAACCGAGATGCACGAGTGGAAACAAGTTAAATTGTGATAGTGATAATAATAATAATAATAATAATAATAATAATAATAATAATAATAATAATAATAATAATAATAATAATAATATTACTAGGCTCACTCGTACGACTCCAGCGACCATGTAGGGACGCTGTTGATGGATTCTGTTGGTTTAATCAAGGTCTTCTCCCAGAAACTTTCTTATTAAATGACATGTATCCAGAATTACCTTTTTTTACATTATCATCAGCGGTTTTCCAGCTTCGAATGTCTCGAGTTGACGCTTTGTCGATTTTAACACTAGTCCAGTATTTGAAATTATTATAGTTTGAATAGTGACCTTTTTAACCATCCAAAGCTTCTTCATCTCACCTGTCAAATCCTTATATTTGTTAATCTTTGTGTTGTAGGTAGTACTGATGTTATGAGTGAGAGGAATGGGAATGTACTACATAATATGCACCTCTTGTCTACTTTTGTCTAAGAACAAGATGTCAGGGTGGTTGGCTGGTACAGAAACATCTATTCTTATTTCTCTGTCCCAGTATAGCTTCATACTCTGGTTGTCAATAACATTCAAAGGTTCATATTTGAAATAAGGGACTTTCATTATTCTTTGTTATCCTGATATGTGTTGAAGTTTTTTCGCCACATTGTTATGCCTCTTAGTGTATTCTATGCTTGCTAGGGGTTGAAACGATCCAATTATGTATTCTATGGTTTCTGATTTACGAAATTAGAAACAATAACACAGCGTAGATTACTCCCGTGAGATTGTGGAGCAATTATAACTTTACTCAGTCATGAACGGTCAAGAATGTTGAGCGCTGGATGGATGCTAAGAAACGTACACGGTTAAAGCAGGACCGTTTTAACAGCATTGGGGGCCCTTGGGTCTAGGTTAATTTCGGGGCCCCCTATTCTTATTTTCACCGATCTTTCCTCCTCAAATTGTGATGCTGGAATATTCTATCAATTAAAAAAATTCCAATGAATTTTCTCGGAAACTCAAAAGTTTTCTATGAAAATAAGCTGAAAATTGTGCCTTTTTAGATGCGCTCAAACTATATTTTCACAAAAACAACTCCAATTTTTTCAATGTTTTTTTTTTGCGAAAAGGACCGGGTATTACTCTTGTATATAATTACTTACGTATAGAATTTAATTCTACTATTATTTAAAAAATTGAGAAATGGTGAAAAATGTCATTTAGGTGCCAATAGACGCCATATGCGAATACGCTGGGGCAAGACTGAAAAGACAGCCCAGACTGAAGAAACAGGAAACTAGCTAGCACGAGAAAGTATGTGCCATTCTGTAGCACCTCTGGGTGAAATTCATTTGGTGCCAGGGCCATGATACATAGTAGAGACCAAATTTAGAAGCCCTTGAAGACCAGCAAATACGTATGAATTATAACACCGAACCATTTTGGAACGCTATTTGAAATAGTGCGTCCTATTGTTAAGGATACTTCTGACATGGTCGCTAATGCTCGGCTACAATAGAGTCTATTGCTCGAGTCCGCGTTTGAAGATTCTTAAACCAGATAGACCAAGTTCTACCTGCACAAACAGACGGCTTTCTGCTAGCTACCCGAGAGACTGTTTCTTTAAGTTATCGCGATAGCCTCAGCAAAAGCAGGAAAAGCTGCAAAGAAATCAAGGACAACTAATGATAAATAAGTATTGGCTGCAACTTGCTAAATCATGCGATTGTGAAAACCAATTTTATTGCAAGATGTAATGCTGGTGCCATTCTGCACGTGATGAATAGTTGCGGACATGTACATCCAGCAATTAGCACTTCATATGCACGACACAAGTAGTATCTTGCCAAGAACATGAGGTCATTTTACCATTAAAGCATTGACACATGTTGCTAACGTAAAACTACAATACCGCAGTCAGGTTTACTTTGCTGCAAAATCCCTTGTTTGCTCAACTGTTTGCGCGCAGATTACTCACTCATTATTAGAGAGAAGGACCCCTTCACCCTTGGTTCCAAATCCAGAATCTTCCTGCGCGGTCAGAGAAAATTAAGAAGAAATTCACACAACAGGTAACTACGTAGAAGACGAGGATACACACACACACACACACACACACACACACACACACACACACACACACACACACACTGGTCGCATTCCAGTTGAGCAAAAAAATCATCCTCCTATACGTACTTATATAATACGTAGAACAGAGAATGCTGCCGAAAACTGATTTCGAAATTTTAACGGAACTATGTTTTGAGACTCTCTGTTACCGAAAAATTGTCTGTTTTTCTCAAGTGTTTTCACCAAGAAAGTACGTGTTGTTGTAACAACACACTAAAAAATATTAGTACTGTAGATGTCTGGAATCGTGAGAATTTTTTAATGATCCACAATATTCCTTGTATATTAGTTATAAGCACTTTCGTATCAACCTGCCCTACGACCGAGGGCATATATCTATTCTTGGAATTTTACCGTCTCTTTCATTACTGACATTAAACTTTAATGTTAATGATTTTTTGACCTGAATACGAGTACTATAATATAATATATAATGTAATATGACCTCCAATATAATGAAGGTTCTATAAGTTTATGGCCTCACTAACTACTTTCTTCAGTTTTGATAAGTGCTAGACAGGGTGCCCAATCAGGACTGTAGTGTGAATGGGTCAACTCTTAAAGCCATAGTCCTTCACAACATTGTTTCAACCAGAGGAGTAAGCACAGGTGCGGTGCCGTGAAGAAGCTAAACACCACGAGATTTCACGCACCGCACCCTACTCAAGTACCTCTCTCAAGAAAACTGTGTGAGACCTCGGCTGCACACTTTTATCATTACAACAATCAAAGATAAATATAAACACTGTTCACAAGGTTTTCGCGTATAAGAGCGTTATTGCGGCTGGAAACTACTGGAACCATCTACGTACTAATGGCTAATTGCAACATATCAATTGTCAATTGGGAGAACGTACACCATTATTTAATCTCCATTACTTGCGTGTAACATCTTTTATTATTTTTTAGATTTTTGAAAACGAACCCAAATAGGGTCAAAAGTCAAACCAGTGGTGCAATGACATCACATACTTTCTCGCATTGTTTGCAATTGTTCGCATTATTTGCAGCACATCGTGCAGACACGCAACAATAATTTCACAAATAAATTGAGCATTGATAAAACTAAAGGCCAACTAATATTTCGGTTTTAGAATGTATGCGAAACTACGATATCATTACCTCATGCACATCTGTGTATATATTTTTCCTGATTTTACTAAAGTACCATTTTATTGAACGCAGAGAACATTGTAACATTAACGTTAGGTAATGAAAGCTGCCTTATCTTATCTGTCCCATTATGTCGCCGTTTAAAAAACCAAACTTCTCAATTATCCATCGTTGCATTGTACGGCAACAAACCAGAAATTTGAAAATGTCCCTGGGACTTCATGGAAAGTACCTCCGAAAATTAAAATATTGGTTTCAGGTTCAAGGTGCCGCGACGATTAGGGAATATCAATTTTGGTGAAAATCCTGCTTACGATTTGACCGCTAGCGTTGTTCTTAGACACACGGACAGACGTTTCGTTCTCGATCAACAAGGACCCACAAAACATGCATTCTGACGACACCGTGTGTGAGAGGCAGTAATTTACTGTATATAGGGGATAGATCCACTTTTTCGGACTTTTTCCTGTTCCTCACTTGATTGATTGATTGATTGATTGATTTGTTCGGGTTACCGGGCACGTCAACTGCTTTGGTCATTAGTCCCGTTAGTGTAGTGCATGTTTTTTCTCGGGTGATGGCGGTGTTCTTCCCCCGCTGGATGGCGAGATCCGGCGCCGACCTGCCGTCGGCTAGTGGGGTTTCATCCTAACCAGGACTTGCCCACCAACGGGACACCGCCTCAGCCGAGACAATCTCTAAGCTCCCGACCGGTCTTCCGGAATATGTGATAATGTAGTGCATGTTAGTGTACGTGTGTAAGGGGAGAGGATAGGACAAGGAAGAAGATGGAAAGATCGTGTACGGTCCGTGGCCCGTTTGGTAGGGTACTGCTCCGGCATTCACCTGGCATTGATCGGAGAAACTACGGAAAACTACCGATCAGAGCAGCCGGCCGCTAGAATTCTCCTCCAGACAGCGACTGAATTCGACCTAGCTGAAAAGCTCGTGTCGAAAATCCTGCCGCCGTGGGGAGTGGGAACCTAGGACCTCCCGGTCAGAGGCGCTGCAGTGACATCAGTTGTTGCACTGAGCTACTGCTCCCAGCCCTGTTCCTCAACCTAAAGGTAGCCATGAAAGGAAGGAGACATGGATCTGTTTCCGAAATTCAACAAGCAGTGACAGCCACCTAAGGCAGATTCCGAAGATAGACGTCTGTAGGACATTCCAAAGAATTCGGGAAAGAACCCATCACTGTGTTGAAAAAGGAGGAGATTATGTAGAAAATTAAGTGAATAAAATTTCAATTGTACCAAAAATTGATTTTTTATTAACAAATTTCGGGAACGTTTTGGACAAACTGTGTATATTCACTCGGCGCAGTCGTAAACGAGCGTCTAGAGCTAAGAGCTTTCTCGGAATCAAATTACAACGATTTTTTTAAATTTTTTGAATCCAGCGCTCACCTCAAACTTTCACAAATGGTTTCAATGGGCCGGCGCCGTAATTTGATTGGGTAAAACAAGACCAAATTCTGATACCATTCGTTATATATAGCTCTCCCTAGGAGTAGAAGATATAGTGGGATGCTAGAAAGGCGAACAAGTTTATTCAGAATTTCAGACTTTTAACTTCAACTTCTCACTTCAGCTCTTTGGAGAGAACGGAGCTCTTGAGCTGCTGAGTCCACCGGTTGCCAAATGCGAAAACTAAAAAAAATGCACCAGCTGCAGTACATATTATCACAGAGTTCTCCGCGAATATTTAAGCAATCGCGGCCTCCCTTTTGAAGCCCACCTATTGCAGTATACGGAATGGTGTGGCGGACGTCATCGACGAAAGCTGCTAAAGGAGCTTCGTTGACAGTGGTGATTACCCAACTGGGTCGCTTGTCGGCACTTGAGTCTCTTTAAACGGTCATTTTTTGCATATTTTTTCGTCACCAGATAACAGTGATGGACCGGACTGGATGTAGTTTGAACGAAAAAATGACGCATGTTTAATTTTTCCGTACAGATTCCATCCAGTTTGACTACCGCATTCCCGGTGTCACTTTTTTGGAACTTTCTCAGGTTTGCTAAGCGTTTGGTGCTATTTGTTCCTTTGTACAGTTTTGAGAATATTCTAATGTGTTGAATTGTAGTGAGAAATAAAACAAATTCTGTGTTCTAATATCTCGTTCCATGCTCAGTCCTACCTAACTTAATTTATTACCATAGATGCTATGTTCAACAATTTGATCTTCAGCGCATTTTCTAGCGTCCAGAAAAAATATTTTCATCACAATTGCGTATAGAAAACGAAATGACTATGCAAAACGCTTCTTTTCTTTCTGCCGGTTTCAATATCAAAACAGTAGCACATATAAATAAACGTCCCGGCCGTGGGCCGCCTATCTACTAGGGATGAGCAATTACTAATAATCGATTATTCTTTCTATTAGATGAATATGCTTCGCTTAATCTTTTCCAATTAATCGATTAATCTTATATAATCGATTAATTTTTTCATGTTTTAAATAATGCGTAAAATGCATAAAATTGTTAATTTTTAATTTGTAAATTAATGAATCGATTAGTGGCTTAACTTATTTGAAGAAAATCTATCAAGATAATGGAATCATTCTCAATTTTCTTATTTTAATTATATTTATTAAACTATAATTCTGATTTTAATTATATTTATTGTTTAAGTCAAATTTAGTTGTTGCTTTAATGAAATCAGAAAAAGCATCAACTGAAATAATATTAACGATTTTAAATTAAATAGAGAAGAAGGTAATACGTTTTTTTGTACAAATAAAATGCAACTACTTAATCGAACAAATATCAATTTTTTTATTTTCTCCTAATAAACGACAAAATAAATAAAACTCTTTTACAAAAAATGTTGATATAATATAAATCTCAATAACAGATATTTAAATCTCAATATTTCGGCCTTAAGCCGCCATCCTGTTTGAGGTTTTTTCTGTGTTTACTCAATCGCTTAAGGCGTATGCCGGGATAGTCCCTAGTATTGCATCCCAGACGTAAATGTAAAATAACCCCCCTTTTTGTTTTTGTTTATTGTTCACAGTTGAGGCTGTCGGGTAATAACAAATGACATTTATGGCGAATTTTGAATTATTAATTCTAAGTGGAATAAGTGGGAGCTATCTTATTATAAATTTTTTAAGAATGTTCTTTACATCATGTCTTTCCATTTTGCAAAATTTCAAGAATAAACAAAAAAAAATGACAATAAATTTATTTGGCTCATACTGATAAATTAATGTAGTTGGTAGTCACAAATTGATTTTTTTTCTTCTGCGACACGTCAGATAATATTAATTACATCCGAATCATTAAAAGTCAGTTAATATTAATTACATCCGAACGCCTCAACTGTAATTTTTAAAATTGTAAATTAATTAAAGTGGTTAGGCGGAAGAGCAGGCCTTAAGGCCTGAGCCTCGCCACAAATAAAGACAATTTTATTATTATTATTATTATTATTATTATTATTATTATTATTATTATTATTATTATTATTATTATTTTATTTAAATAAACAATATTGAATAGAAACACAAACTACATACATTAATGAGTAGAGACGAGGAATTCCATAGCTTAAGTTCAAAAGTTTAGATGTTGACTTTCATATTTTACTGGTCTTGAAAAATATATTTGAATTAAAATAATCGAGCTAATAATCAGAAAAATTAATCTGTGTTCATTAATCGGTGTAATAATAATCGATTTCAATTTTTCGATTAATCGCATAAAATAATCGATTATTGAACTAATCGCGATTAAATCGCCCAGCCCTACTGTCTACCTGCTTGCTGGGTGTCCTCCGATTGCTGCACTAGGCACTGAACGGGGGTGAAAAACACCAACGAACAATGACAGAGAGACTGAACCAGTGGCGGCTGCTCTTTGTGGACTCTGGGGCGCCCCCCCCGCCATTAGAATTAACAAACACGAATAGTTCCAGAATTTGACAAACATGAATTGTTAAACAATAAAAAAGTTGGCATGAGCTTTATATCGTATGTATCAGAAAAATCAATGTTTTTATTTTGAATGTATTTGTATGGGCCGCACCACGGGGCAATGTTTTCGCCCAGAACGTAGACTGGCAGACTCTCGGAGGTCCGTCGCAGCCTTTGCCCAGGCCCTTTACGGACAACGAGGCGTAGTGGGGGAAGTGGGCGGCGGCAGAGTCCGAAGAGGTTTTCCGCACACGTAATGTAGGTGTGACCAGACAGAGTCCGTTAACATACGCGATTCAAGTCATTGAGAGGAATCACGCAAAACTCACGTGTTCTGTGTTGAGTTGAACGGTTGTGAATGTGAGACTTGCACGTCGAGTTTTGGTATGAGGTTGGTTAGTTGTTTAGTGATTCCGGGCGCGTCAACAGCTTTGGTCATTAGTCCCGTAAGTATAGTGCATGTTTTTCCTCAGGAGATGGCTGTAATCTTTCGCCACTGGATTGCGAGATCCGGCGCCGACCTACCGTCGGCTAGCGTGGTTTCCCCCTAACCAGGACTCTCATGACGAAACATGACATGACGAAACAGACAACCCTTTTTTTCGTGGTTTAGTAAATTTGATGGCAGAGTTGGAATCCATGTTAAAACATCACATGGGAGAAAAAAATAATTACGTGTTTTTGGGGCTTTCTAAAACCATACAGGATGAATTGTTGGACTCAATTTATGCTGTTTGTCATCAATTGATTTGTGAGGAAGTATCCAGGACTGATTACACAGAAGTAGATGGATCAGTCCTGGATAGTATCCAGGACTGATTATATAGAAGTAGATGGAACAACCGATTGCACGACATTATCTCAACTTGTGTTTGTTGTACGATGTGAATTGAAGGGGAAGATATATGAAAGATTCATAAACTTCGTAACACCAAGTGATCACACTGCAGAAGGAATTAGTTATGTTGTTTTCAGTGAACTTCAAAAACTGAAATTAAACGAGTCCCCAAATAAATTAACTACTCAAAGCTACGACGGTGCGTCGGTTATGAGTGGCAGACAGGTGGGGTACAGATAAGACTGAGGCCAATGTACGATAAAGCACATTTCGCACACACTTAGGCTCATCAACTGAACTTAATTATAGAGCGCGCTGCCACTCAAAGCAAACAAGTAAGAATAATTTTCAGCAACTTGGAAGTCATTTAAACGTTCTTCACGAAGTCGGTAAAAAGAACTGCGGTTATTGACCAAGTTGTAAAGAAAAAATTCCCAGAAATGCCGATACAAGGTGGAATTTTAAGGCTCGACGTATAAGCACTGTATATAATTACAAGAATGAAATAAGTCAATATCTTGAAATAATTGCCAATGATGCGATAATTAATTAACGATTACTCAACAGTTAGTAACAAGCAATTGGATTAGGAAAACTTTTAAAAGATACTGATTTTTTCTTTTGTCTTGAGGATTTTAACAAAATTCTACCTCATTGCGATATACCTTTTAAACAACTACAACACAAGGATGTAGACAGCATTAAAGCCCAAAAGGATGTGTCAGAATTGAGTCAATCATACATCGAACAAGAAATCTCTTGGCCTTGACCATCACTGGAATACCCGAAGTAACGCGTCATGTAATCAGAAAAGTGCTCGTTTCGCATACTCGCTTTAAAATGTCGCAAAAGAAGTATGCGACATAATTCTGACCAACATTGATGACCGCTTTACAGTCAACAACCATTTGTCGGCAGCCATAATACGTCAACCCACCTTCTTCAGCAAGCACCAACTGGTATTTCTTGAAAGAGAATTTCAAATTGCCATTGAATTGTTCGATTTTAATCAAATTGAACTGCGACAAGAGTTGACAGTTATATACAGCAGAAAGGATTTTCAAAATGCAACAGGAGCTTTAACCCTCTTGAATTGCATTGAAACAACTTAGACCAAATTTTGCCTGAGTCTGTGAAACTCTTGCGGATTATCTGCACAATCCCGATGTCTACTGCAGAAAGCGAAAGATGTTTTTCGACTGTCAACAGAATAAAGACTTTCTCAAGGAATACAAGGATAGAAGAGAGACTTGGCGTATTAGCTATGTGTTCTATAGAGAAAGAACTTCTGAATGCATACAACTAATGATCTTGTCATCAACCATTTTGCTAAAGGAAGGGAGAGGGGAATAGATTTTATCTACAAGACTATTAATTAAGGTACGATACTTTTCGTAGATTCGAAAATCGTTTCTAATTTATTAATTATATATCACAAATTATATACCCAAAAGAAAACGCTTGAAATGCTATCCTCAAATATCTTTGGAGTGAGGTTTCAGGAAAAAATTTCGATAACGTCGACATATTGGAAGTAATTAACATGTTGCCAGAAAGTTTCATATTTGTAATTTTTGATTTTTATAATAAAACATCAGACATGTTTTCCGACGAGAGGTATAATTTTGATAAGACAAACTCAACAGTATCTTGTAAACCTATGTTTACTGCGTTGATCAGTGATCAATTCGATTTCTCATTGGTACAGCCGATGTCGTTTTGGCCATGGTGTAATTTACCTCATGTTTTTGGCCAAAGGATTAACATTTCCATCATGTGAGCATGTTTGAGGTTCCTCTTCCTTCAGCCTAAAACTGCCCCCCCTCGTACCTCGCAAACCACCGACCGCCACTGGACTGAACATGGATCAAGAGGCGGTGTGTAAGGACGAGGGAATTCGTTCTTTGCTAGGCGAGCCGCGGGGAAGCTATGTAATTCATTTAATTATATTATTATGAAACCAAAGATTGAATATATTTTTGCTGTGCGTGTATTTTACCGGGATCACAGTGACGGGAGAAAGGCAGTGCAACCTGCAAGTACGTCACTGGTAAGGTCGTGAGTTTATTCCCTGCCTCGGCCACCCGTATTTCCTAGCGTGTTGTATCACGGTGTGCCCCCTAACTCTAATAATCATATTTCAACTCTCTTATATGATCTCTGGCCGACCTAGGCGGCGTGGGACTTTGTTAATTGAGCACACGTCGGCGATAATGCCTAGGCCGACGATCCGAAACCTGCAAGAGGCAAGTCTTATACCGTCTTACTAATAAACGCGGAGTAAAATTTACTTCTGGAGTAAGTCCGGAGTTGGCAAAATCCTGACTAATAAACGTGGAGTAACTGTGGCATAGAGTAAGCTAGGAGTAAGTGTGGCGCAATTACCATGGCAACCGCTACTCCCAGTCAACCCCTAGTTTAAGCTCGGAGTAAGTGTGGAGTAGTGCGATTTGGTGGCGTCGTCGCAGTATACTCTCTGGTCGTCAGGGTTATAACACGTGTTTGCATTTGTCGAGTTTTGTGGTGGTTTTGTGTGCGAGTTTGAAGTAGAAACGAAACGTTGAGAATGGATAAGAGTGTTGTGGCATATTGGGTATTCCACGCAGAACATGCCCCTTCCTTGACTCCCGATCGTTCCTCTAATGTCACCCCCCCCCCCGTACGTTCATCTAATGGTTAAGGAGAAAACATTGCGTCCAACGGCGTATGCTTAGTCTCTAAGAAAGACATTTCTTCTTCTTCTTCTTCTTCTTCTTCTTCTTCTTCTTCTTATTATTATTATTATTATTATTATTATTATTATTATTATCATCACTCTAGTCAGTTGAACAAATGACAGTCTTCGAACGCCCTTAAGAGTTAAAGAGTCCCTCTGAAGGCTACATTTTACTCGTGCATTTTACTATCTGAAATTTTAAAATTTACCACGAGAAGAATGAGCAGGAGGAAGATGAAGAGGAGAAAGGGGAGACGAACGTAATATTGGAGTTAAAGATTGGAAGAGACTGGATGAGGGAGGAGGGTCGAGGAAGATGAAAAGGAGAAAGGGGAAAAGGAGATGAAGGATAAGAAGAGAGAGAGAGCAAAGGAGGGGGAAGATGAAGAGGATTAAAGGGTGGTGGGGGAAGAAAAAAGAGGAAGAGGAGGAAAAAGAGGGTGAAGAGATAGAGTGAGAAAAGGTAGTCATATGTGACTGAGTCGTCGGGGGTGAGGGTTGTGAGTGAGAGGACGAAGTAAAGGGAAGATGAAAACAATTGAGGGAAAAGGGGGAGTAATAAATGAAAGAGGAAAAGAGAGCGGAGGAAATAGAGGAAGTAGAGATAGAGATTGAAAGGATTGTGATTGAGTCAGTGACGATGACTCATGCGAGTGAGAGAGAGGACAAAGGAGGGAGAGGATGAAGACGATTGAGGGATGGAGGGTGAGTAAGAAAAAAGAGAAGAAAAGGGAGGAGGAAAAAGAGGAAGTAGAGATAGAAGTAGAAAGGGTTGTGATTGAGTAATCGGCGGTGACTGATGCAAATGAGAGAGAAGAGGTTGGAGGGGGAAGATGAAGAGGATTGAGGGATGGAGGGTGAGCAAGAAAAAAAGAGAAGAAAAGGGAGGAGAAAGAAGAGGTAGAGGTAGAAAGAGTTGTGACTGAGTCATCGGCGGTCAGCTGATAGAATGAGAAAGGGTACTCCTATGTGACTGAGTCGTCGGCGGTGACTGCTGCGAATGAGAGAGAGGACGAATGATGGAAAGATGAAGAGGTCTGAGGGATGGAGGGTGAGTAAGAAGAAGAGAAGAAAAGGGAGGAGGAAAAAGAGAAAGAAGCGATAGAGGTAGAAAGGGTTGTGTCTGTCATCGGCGGTGGCTGCTGCGAGTGAGAGAGAGAACGAAGGAGGGGTAAGATGGAGAGGATCGACGGACGAAAAAAAGAGAAGAAAAGGGAGGAGGAAAAAGAGGAAGAAGAGATAGAGGTAGAAAGGGTTGTGACCGAGTCATCGGCGGTGAGCTGATAGAGTGAGAAAGGGTCCTCGTACGTGACTGAGTCGTCGGCGGTGACTGCTGCGAGCGAGAGAGAGGACGAATGATGGAAAGATGAAGAGGTCTGAGGGATGGAGGGTGAGTAAGAAAAAGAGAAGAAAAGGGAGGAGGAAAAAGAGAAAGAAGCGATAGAGTAAGAAAAGGTTGTGACTGAGTCATCGGCGGTGACTGCTGCGAGTGAGAGAGAGAACGAAGGAGGGGTAAGATGGAGAGGGTGGACGGACGAAAAAAGAGAAGAAAAGGGAGGAGGAAAAAGAGGAAGAAAAGGTTGTGACTGAGTCGTCGGCGGTGACTGCTGCGAGCGAGAGCGAGCGAGCGAGCAAGCGAGCGAGAGAGAGAGAGAGAGAGAGAGAGAGGGAGTGAGAGAGAGAGAGGGGGAGCGGGTGGAGTGACACTGGGCGGGAGGCCTTGCGGCGGCGGAGGCGAGGGGTCCGTCCACGGCCAAGGTGATCGCGTGCGCGCGGGAGGGGAGCAGGTTCCCGCCGGGGCCGCGGCGTGAGGCGGGGCGAGCGGGCGGGCGCCGTGTAAAAGCGGGCGGGGGCGCGTCCGCCAGCCAGTGCTCCACAGTGCCCCCCAGACCTCGTCATGGCCTCCGCCCGCACCGCCCTCCTGGCGCTGTCAGCGCTGCTCGCCGCCGCCGCCCTCGCACACGCCAAGCTGCCGCTACGTAAGCCCACAACGCCCGCGCCGCTGCGCTAGCGATCAGCACCTCACCCTCACCCTCGCCACTACCCGACCTCTGACTACGCGAGGCTCCGGTCTAGACATTGGATGTTTAGGGAAGTGCCTATTTTTTTCTAGAGAACTTATTTAAAGGCTGATAAAACATGTCCACGAATCATGATAAATGATGACATATGACGAAGGTTTTTAATGCTTATTTTAGCATAAATGCCTATTTTTGCATAAATACCTTTTTTAGGACATTTTTTGCCTTTCATTTATTATATTTACATACAATGCTAAGATATCGGAAAATCGGCGATGGTCCAACGTGACCATTCATTACGAAACCTTCAATTCACGTCTTGAAATTTAAAATTACGAGAGAATTCCTAAAATTATACCAACTGATTTTTCTCCATTTTCCTATTTCATAAATATCAGCCATGATCTGAGAACATGGACGATTGACAATACACCGAGCGAACCGAAATTTTAAGTGGAAATAAATATAAATTCCCAGGTTTCAGTGTTGCTAGTGTTGGGCTGCTAAAATATGCCAGTCACATCGTTCAGATATCCTTCTCCGCATTCAAACTGATTTTGTCTCCCAGTCGTCGCAAATTTGAAATTGTGATCCTTGAAACATTACTGGTAACATGTAAATATTATTAAGAATAAAACCTAGAAGAGTTGTAAATGTGTAAATCTAGTTTTACATTAAAATATACGAACTTGTTTTGTCAATTTCAGTTTGCAAAATAATATAGACAAAAATTACAATTTTTCATTTTGTTGTGTACGTAACTTATGACAGTGCCTTTTTTCTCATTATTCTTGACATTTTCAGTGCCTATTTAGGCGCCTAAAAGACGATTTTTTAGTGCCTAAACATCCGATGTCTACTCCGGTCAATTCACGCCACTGCAGTGCCTCACACCGACTGGGCCTAGGGTTGCAGTCCCGATGGGCAGTGGCAGGGCACTAGCTTCATAGCCAGGCCCAGTTCAGCCGCTGTCTGGAGGACAATTGTAGCGGCCTGATCGATGGTTTTCCTTCGTTTCTCCGATCAACACCAGGCGCATGACGGAACAGTTCCCTAACAAACGGGCCATGGACCGCGCGCCATCTTTCCTTCTTCTCCCTTGTCCTATACTAACCTCTTACATACACATGTAAACTCGCAAGCACTACACTACCATACATGCCGGGAGACCCGTCGGGAGCTTTTTAATCGTTTTAATATGATTTTAAATTAGTTCATTGAGAAATGCCCAGCATTTAGAGAATTTATTTATAACTTTCTCGCTACGGAGAAGAAAGGAAGTTGTGTAATGCTGTGTGAAAAAACTGCGAATTTTTTACAGAAGAACTCTTATTACAAGGTTCTGGTAACGAGAAAGTGGATAAATATAGTTGCTAAATTTAGAAAAAAATCTTCTACCACGCGATGTAGCCAGAATCCAGGTTCTGTGTGCCCCTAATATCTAAAAATTCAATGACGGCAAAACGTCCGTCTGTCCGTCTCTGTGTGAACAATGCTAGCGGCTAAACCGTTCAGCCGATTTTCTCCAAAATTGATATTCTCCAATCGATCGCGCCGATGTCACGGCCCCTTGAATTTGAAACCGATATTTTAATTTTGGGGGCGTACTTTAATGAACCCTTGGGCATTTTCCAAATTTTCAAAAAAGTGTCTCCACCATTTTTGATTAAACGTTTTTCTTGGATAGTGCAAAGGACGTTTAATAAAATGATGCAGGTCTCATGTTCGTTGAAAAACCTGATGTTTCGAAAATTGCACAAGTTAACATTTTTTTCAGTGTGTTTCTACAACTAAAATATTAAAGATAGAGATTTTTTCCTATAATGAAATCTGTAAAACAGTAGTTTATGCAATTAGTTTATAATTTTAAGCTTTACTGCACGAGTATATGTTTTGAAAACGAGCGACGTTAGGAGTTTTCAAATTTGTACGAATGCAATAAAGCAATATTATAAACGAGTTGCAAACGCTATTTTTTGGTATAACAGCATTACAAATTTATAAGAAAATCAAACTTAATTTTTCGAAACAACTTTCTTTTGACATCTCGAGTATGTAACATCTGTTCGAGAAAACGGTGGTCGGCTGTTTCGTTTGGCGCTACCTCCCCACGATTCTCTATTGCGATTGGCGGAATATGTAATTACGCAATCATTCGTGCCGCATAATGCTAAGGCCACCATTTTTGCCGTGAAATGCCCTTTTATGAACGATTTCTTGTAGCAGAAAAGATTGTTTATATTACTGGAATACAAAAATAAGATTTTAACCTTATTGTGGGCAGGCCTGTCTGTAAGAGAGCGCCGGAGATTTGAAGAAGCTATTTACGCATGAGGTCACTTTGGATTTTTTGTAAACGTTTGATAAGCGTTGAAGGACGAAACTATCACTAACAGTTCAGAATTGTTCTAATTATAAAAGTGCTGCAAAATGAAACAGTGACACTTTATCTAAACAAAGATATTGTTGCCGACGCTGGGGTCCGTTGTTGATATCGTGCATTGGTACGCGCCTTTCAAGAAACCTAACTTTTTAAAGAGTTGTGAAGTTGGTGCTTTGCTAGGTCAAACCCTTTTGTCACCAAACATTTGAATCAGCATAACAAGGAAGTGAATAAATCAAAAAAGTATTTTTTTAAATTTTTATTTTACAATGTTGTTCATTAAGGCAAGGCAAATAGTACTCTGAAAAAAGAAATCACGTCATAATAGAGTTTAGGATATCAGAGTTAATTTACACAGAAAAATTGGACAGGATAATGTAAAATGTGTATTATTTAATGTTTCCTTCCTCCCGAAAAGTTGCAAAAAATGACTTGATACCTATCTCCTCATACCGATTCAATAATAAAATGACGAATGAATTAGATGATAGTATGAGATACGACATGAGTTTCCTCTGCCTTACTGGCCTCCATCACAAAGTAGATACTGCCATGTCTAACGTAGGATTCGAACCCGCAGCCTAAGTGTTGACGCCTTGCTCCGCCGGAACTACCTATGCTATTCAGGCAGGCAAGATACAGCTTTCTTACGAGCGGTCTTCAGCATGTATCGCAAACGGAAATAGGAGGCTGATGACATAAATCCCGAAAATCCCGCGGCGGAATTTTCAAGACAGCATAGATTCTTCTGTGCTGGGGTCTGTGTAGTATTATACGAATTATTAGCGTTCTAGCCTGTACTAGTCTTCAATGTTCATTCATGTGGTATAGGATTGATTGATTGATGCGGGGCGCGTCAACTGGTAAGATCATTAGCCCCGTAAGGGTGGTGCGTGTTTTCCCACGCTGGAGTTGATGGTGATGTTCTCCTGTTGGATGGCGAGATCCGGCACCGACCTACCTGTCGGCTAGCAGGGGTTTTCCCCGACAAGATATATCCCACCAGCAAGGCACTGCCCCAGCCGGGACGAGCTCTAACATCCTGACTAGCCTCCCAGTATATGTAGAAAAGTAGTGCGTGTAAATGTATGTAAGGCGTGAGGATAGAACAAGGAAGGGGAAGGAAAGATCGCGTGCGGTCCGTGGCTCATTTGTTAGGGTACTGCTCCGGCATTCCCCTGGAACTGATAGGAGAAATCACGGAAAACTACCGATCAGAGCAGTTCGCCGCTAGAATTCTCCTCCAGACAGCGACTGAATTATACCTCGCTATCTAGTAACGAAAATCCTGCCATCGTCGGGACTCGAACCTAGAACGTCCCGTTCAGAAGCACTGCAGTGGCATCAGTTGAAGCTCTGAGCCACATCTCGTGTATGTCGTATGCGAGTATGTGCATGAAAAGAACTTCCCTTTGACGACATTTAAGCAGTATTCACGAGTAATACATTTTGTAATAAAAAGTGTCGGAATTAGGCTTATGTGTCTTTGATATTCGAGGTATTGATATTTTTAGCATGAGAAGTTTTGAGTACAGTTCTAATCTCGACGACACACTTTATTTAAAAAATATTATTTCAATTGCAATAAAAAACAAGCCCTTTTAATACACCACATGCGTATCACTTTATTTCTATAAAAATAAAATAAAAATCAACAAAATATCTGTCTTTACTTCTACGACAAAAATATAATAGACACGCAAATGTAGAAGAAAACGTTTGCTCACTGATGCCAGTGAATGTAATTAACCGCTCCAAAAATTTGTACTCTTTTCATTGAACGAAACATGAGATGCCACTTTTTTTCCTTCAAAATAATGAACACTCCAATATCAACTATATTCTAATCGGACATTCAATTCAATTAAAAAGAAGAAAAATATTTCTTCTTCCGGTGAACTGAATGGCTTCCTTAGTTGCACCTGCGCCGTGCACGCTGCTCGTGGAGAAATGTGCGGGACAGAACTCGCAGGACTTCTAGAGAGGTATAAAGAAAACTTTTTGCATAATTCGTTTGTAATCTAGTACCTCTGAACATGCGTATTTCTAGTTGCGCATGCATAGATTCTCAAAAGTGGTGTATAGTTGTCGCGAGATGGTGACATGGAATGCACATCCATACTGAAAAAATCTTTGTTTCGGAGAAAAAGATTGAGTGTAGCTTTTAAATATTTTATTATTAACACAATGAAAATTTACAATCTATTTCAATTCGAAATAATAAGTAAATATGATAATTCAAAATAAAATGATCAAAGAAATAATAATTTGCAGAAAAGTCCCCCATTGGTACTTTCCAGGATCAATATACAAAGACTATAACAGAAAAGAGAAAAAAATTAGAATAATAATAACACAAAAAAGAGAATTATTTTTGTTTTGTGAATGTCAATGTCAAATACTAAAGCGGTAAGGAAGTTGCAAAGAGGATGTTCTATTGAGGCGAGATATTTCTTGGTTATTGTCTAAAAGGTTTAGGGCTAGATGGTTTGGATGGGTTTCCAGGCGTTTATTGTAGTTCATTGTAGTTTACTCTATAACATTAATTGTTTCACTGGGGCACACAAAAGTCAGACCCAATGACTTGAAATATGTTTCTCTATGTATTTCAACGTGCTGAATCCGAGTTTGAAGCCAGAATTGCGCCACCACCCTCCAATTTTTTTTAATTGCGAAAAACCACTGTGAAATTGTATTCTTTTGTTTTCGAGGGTTGTTGTCAGACCCAAAGAACTGTACACATATTTATCTATGAATGTCGACGCTCTAAATTCGAATCGAAAGTCAGAGTAGCTTTCGGAGGTTGTTGTCGGACCCGGGGACTTCATACATGTTTTTCTATGTATATCGACGCGCTGAATCCGAATATGAAGTCATAATTGCGCCACCACCGCCCAGTTTTCTTTTAATCGACAAAAAAAAACTGCAAATTTACAATCCACAATTTCCCGGCGTTTTTTCTTGATTTAAAAAAATGGAAGGTGGTGGCGTTATTCTGGCTTCAGATTCGGATTTAGCGCGTCGACAAACATAGAGAAACATGTGTCAAGTCTTGGAATCTGACAACGGTTTCTGTGTGTGTCTGTGTTTTTAACAAGTTTTCTAGTACTTCTGTTTTGTCGCAGGATGTTTTTAATGTATGGCGATGAATGAAGAGAGGTGCTGCTGAAGTTATGAAAATAAGCTTTTGTCCATGAAATTTATTAGATATTATGGATTATTCATGATTTTCATGAATAAGCTTGCCACTTTGCACTATTCTAATGGTATTTTCAATCTTATTTTATTAATTAAATTATTGTCAAGATATAGTCCACGAACGTATGACTGTTAAATTCTTTTATATTGCTTCATGGGAATTATATATTATTACATTATGAAGTTGTGTACTGAATATTAGGAGTAAGTATAAAAATTAGTTATATTTACCGAAACCTAAATATGAATATTAACATTACATTTAAGTTCTTGAAAGGTCTTATGATCAAGAAGATTAATAAATAATATACAATTCTATTAAAAAGTTATACAAGAATAACAATATTAATATAACATTTATAGGCATGTGTTCTAGCCAGAAACGAATTATGTAAGGTGCAATTTCACTGCGGGAACAACCTTGTCATTGTAAACACGTTTTCATAAATTTAACTACTCTAGAACCGGTAGCAATCTAGGAAAAAGAATCATGGAAGATTCTATCATAAATACGTGAAAACTATATTCGTAATTGCTTCTCTCGAATGATCATGTTCTGAGAGGAACATGTCTGCGCACAAGAACATTTATATTGCTAGAAGGAAGACCTAAGCTGTGTTAATTTCAGACATTCACGCAGTTGGAACAGATGGGAAGGGGAAATCGGTGTAATCGAAATTAATTGCATTCATTTCTGCTGTGACTAATTTACGTTGAGGCTGTGGAACCAATTAATTATCTCTGATCCGCCAAATGAAGAATGTCCGAATGAAAATAGTTTATTATTAACAAAAAGAAAAGTTCACTTCAAAATAAATAATATTTACATTCAATTTAAAGAAATAATACTTCTATTAAAAGAAATAATATTTATATTGATAATTCTTTTAAGCCCATATATTGCGATATTAGTTGAAAACGTCATAATGGCGTAAAACCCAGAGATTTTGAAATTTGTGATTGTAGACAGTCTATTTATCCTCGACGTGCATTGCATCGCTTCGAATTTCTTTACCAAAGAACTAATTTTAATAATCTCACGCGATTTTAATCACGAATTATTTCAACACTTAAATTATTTTTAGTGACTATATTGAAACAATATAAATATCTTATAAAAACTATTGCAAATCTCCAACAGCCCGCTCTGAACTGACCATATTGAAGGAATAACATCTGGCGCTCGGCTCAACTGACTGGTAGAAGGATACATTTTTTGGGCGATTTCTTTTCAGGTTGGTTGTTAGTGATTCCGGGCACGTCAACTAAGGAGGTCATTAGTCCCGTAAGAGGAAAGAAAGATCGCCCGTGCTCCACGGCCGGTTTGATAGGAGACTTCTCAGATTGATTGATTGATTGATTGATTGATTTTTTCGTCTTTCCGGGCGCGTCAACTGCTTTGGTCATTAGTCCCGCTAGTGTAGTGCACGTTTTTTTCTCGGGAGATGGCGGTGATCTTCCGCCGCTGGATGGCGAGATCCGGCGCCCACCTACCGTCGGCTAGTGGGGTTTCCTCTTAACCAGGACTCTCCCAACAGCGGGGCACCGCCCCAGCCGCGACAAGCTCTTAGCCCCCGACCGGTCTCCCGGAATATGTGGTAGTGTAGTGCATGTTAGTGTAAGTAAGTGTGTAAGGGGAGAGGATAGGGCAAGGAAGAGGAAGGACAGATCGCGCGCGGTCTGTGGCCGTTTGGTAGGGTATTGCTCCGGCATTGGCCTGGTGTTGATAGGAGAAACCACGGAAAACTACCGATCAGAGCAGCCGGCCGCTAAAATTCTCCTCCAGACAGCGACTGAATTCTACCTAGCTGAAAAGCTCGTGTCGAAAATCCTGCCGCGGTGGGGAGTGGGAACCTAGGACCTCCCGGTCAGAGGCCCTTCAGTGACATCAGTTGATGCACTGAGCTACCGCTCCCGATGACTTCTCAGACATTCGCTTGGTATTGACTGGAGAAATCCCGAAAAAAATGAAATCACATCAACCGTCCGCCGTTAGAATCCTCCCGCTAAGAAGGACTGATTTCGTTTTCGTAACGGAGGGAGTGTTGAAAATCCGACACTCTCGGCACTCAATCCCTAGGAATTTCCGGTAAGAGTCGCTCCACAGACACAGGCACTGTGATAAATCAGCTGGAGTTGCTAGGCAACGCCCATCCGTATCAAGCTGTAAGCTCCGAATTGATATTCCGACATATGCGATGGTATAGTGCAATAATGTGTAAGGGTGTGTGTGAATGGTAAGGGACGAGGAGGGACAAGCATGAGCAAAGATTGATCGCACCCGGTCGCTAGAATTCTCCTCCACCCAGCGACTAAACTCGATCTAGCTATTTAGCGAGTTGAAAATTTCAAAATTTAACATTTCAATACTACAAAATTGAAAATGGAAATGTTTTGCCTTAAACAATTTCTGTTCTAAAAACGCAACTCTTTAAATAGATCCTAAGTCTAAGATCTCCCAAATTAATGTTTTGGAAAAGTAACTTACATATCATACACTTAGCTTTTGTACATGACAATTTGATTACTAGTTTTCATACATTGCATTATTGTCACAAAATTGTTTCCATTGCAATAATTAAATTGCTTGATTTATGTTGAATTTATTAAATTATTTTATTTTATTATTTATTCGTTTATTTACTTTAATCATAAAAACCATACCGTAACCGTGAAAACCTATCCTTGTACAGAGAGGATATTTTCAGAGAACATCGAATTTACAATAAACTGTAATTTAATTACTGAAGCAAGTGTAGGACTTTCTCGTCTTGGCGAACCTGTTCCGAAACAATCTTTCCTCCATAGCAACTGCGACGCTGACGGATGCCCTGAGAGCGCGAACTCAGCGGCTACAGAGCCGGCAGCGGCACGCACAGATTTCCGCGTAGCGGCAAGCAGCAAGGTCACGAAAGGTCCAAATACTAACAGTCGCAAAACAAAAGTTTATAGCGCTTAAAAATTCCTCGCGGGGGGGGGCAGGCGGTCTCAAGGCCAGCGACTTCAGTGGAGGAGGTAACGTCCTCTCGGGCCCGAGTTACTCGGCGGCACTCACGTCTTGAGCTACAAGATGGTGGCAGTGAGTGGGTGGCTCGCCACAGACCCTGGGCGGGAGTGGACCTGGGGTCCGTTAGCCGGCATCCTCTGTGGCGCATCTCAAACCCACGTATTAAAGTCCAGTCGGGGACTCGCTTGTCAGGGTGGACTAGGTTCGAGTGGCACTCACGTCGTTAGCTTCAAGGTGGAGGCAGTGAGTGGGTGGCTCGCCAATGACCTTTGGGTGGGAATGGGCGTGGGATTCCTTAGCCGGCATCCTCTGTGCAGCTGGCGGCGCATCTTAAATCCACATATTAAAGTCCAGTCGGGGACCCCCTGACAGGGTGGCCTAGGTTCGGGGGGCACTCACGTCGTTAGCTTCAAGGTGAAGGCAGTGAGTGGGTGGATCGCCAACAACTTTTGGGCGAGAATAGGCGTGGGATTCGTTAGTCGGCATCCTCTGCGCAGCCGGCATCGGATCTCAAATCCATAAGTAGAAGCCCAACGGGGAGCATGAAGATGCCTAGGTTCCGCTGGCACTCATGTCGATAGTTTCAAGGCAGTGAGGAGACGGGTTGGGGGCCGTGAGACCCCCGGTCCTTAGCCAGAGTGGCTCCCAGTTGGGTAATTGGCTTCGTGGTGGCAGTGACCCAATACTCTGGGTAAAGATGAGGGACTTGTCCCGGCGCATTGTGAGTGGCGCCTCATTTGATCCTAGCCTGGAAACTAGAAGCTCGAAACTGGCAGGGCGGTTCGACCCATGCTTAAATGGGAAGGTTCCCAGGAGAGGTAACTGCGTTCCGGCAGGATTTGACCGATTTGACTGATTGATTTTTTCGTGTTTCCGGGCGCGTCAACTGCTTTGGTCATTAGTTCTGTTAGTGTAGTGCATGTTTTTTTCTCGGGAGATGGCTTTGATGGTGAGATCCGGCGCCGACCTACCGTCGGCTAGTGGGGTTTCCCCCTAACCAGGACTCTCCCACCAGCGAGGCAACGACCCCAGCCGAGGCAAGCTCTAAGCTACCGAATATGAGGTAGTGTAGTGCATGTTAGTGTAAAGGGAGAGGATAGGACAAGGAAGAGAAAAGACAGATCGCGCGCGGTCCGTGGCCCGTTTGGTAGGGTACTGCTCCGGCATTCGTCTGGTGTTGATCGGAGAAACCACGGAAATCTTCCGATCAGAACAGCCGGCCGTTAGAATTCTCCTCCAGACAGCGACTGAATCCGACCTAGCTGAAAATCTAATGGGAAAATCCTGCCGCTATCAGGACTCGAACCTAGAACCTTCCGATCAGAGGCGCTGCAGTAACATCAGTTGATACATGATCCGGATACCAACCCAAGAGTTCATTTGTGCGCCTGGGAAGGAGGGGTGTGGATAGAGGTTAGCGCCTAAGTGCCACTCCAGGGCAAATCCTTCTGGTAGAATTTTAGGTACGGGTATAAGCACTTAAACGGGGTTTAGCACTTCGGCGCTGAACAACCTGATACAATTTGATGTCACTCCAATTATCCTCAATGTTAATTTTAGAAGCTGTCACGCAAACCGTGTGTGACAAGAAGGGTCCGCGTCCGCGGAGCCGAGACGACACGAGACGGGGCGGAGGAGCGCGGGAAGGAAATGATGCCGCCAGTTCACCGCGAACCGCGAGCGCCACGGCCTCTCCTCGCGAATCGCTGGAGGTCGCCCTCCTTTCCTTTCCCTGGCTGCGGAGGCGGGGGCTGCCGCGCGTCGCCCGTCCTGACGGCGAGCCGCTCCGCCCGGTCAAGGCAGCAGCCCGCACGTAACAGGTTGCTCTCACGGCCCGCCAGCGCAGCGGGGAACCGCCGCACGTTTCGCACAGCTTGATGCCAAGCCCATTCGCGAATTTGTATTTGACTGAAGAAATAACTTGAAATTGAAGGAATGACTTGAAGGAATAACATCGCTCGGCTCAAGTGGCTGGTGGAAGAATACATATTTCTGGGCGATTGGCTTTCAGGTTGGTTGTTAGTGATGCCGGGCGCGTCAACTACTGAGGTCATTAGTCCCGTACGTGTTGTGCATGTTTTTCACTGGGAGGTTGCGGTGATCTTCCCCCGCTGGTTTGCGAGATCCGGCGCCGACCTACCGTCGACTAGCGGGGTTTTCGCCAACCAGGTATCTCCCAGCAGCGGGGCACCGCCCCCGCCGGAGCAAGTTCTCAGTCCTCGACCGGTCTCCCGGCATGCGTGGTAGTGTGGTGCATGTTAGTGTAAGTGTGTGTGTACGGATAAGGTAGAAGAAGTGGTCAGTGGCCCGTTTGTTATGGTACTGCTCCGGCATTCGCCTGGTGTGGATCGGAGAAACCACGGAAAACTACCGATCAGAGCAGCCGGCCGCTAGAATTTCCCTCCACACAGCGCATAAACTCGACCTAGCTTATGTCCCGTAAAGGGCAATTGGCCTCGTCACCATTAGACCCCGGGGTTCCCAGTCCGTCACACAACTCGGAACACGCGATGAATCGAATTCGCTTAACTTTTGTGACTTCACGTTGTTAATGAATTCGGCTAGCGACGCCGGTCGGGGCTTTTCGGTAGAACCAACCCAGCATTCGCCTGGATGACACGAAAAAACCCGATAAGGATAGCCGGCACGAGGATTGAACCCGGGCCTCCCGAATGCGAAGTCAGCGCGCTACACCCTAAACCCCTCCTCTCGGTCGTTAGCGAATATCATAATGTAAAGATATGGGAGAGCTGCGGAACCTCTGCGACTGCAGCCAACGAGCTTTATGCACAAATTCGCATCACATTAGCGGGAATTTTAAATGCAGACAAATGATTACTATCATTTTGTTACAAATCATTGAAACAGATGTATATTGAAAACATTGCATCCTTTATTTCATCCTTTACTTATTATGGTCGAGGTTGTTAAGAGCGTGTACGGGCTTAGAGCTTCAGCCCGAAGACTCACGGGTTCCCCTGCCTTGAGCGTGATTGTTTGTTCGTCTCTCATGTATGTGTTTTGGCGGAGGGCCTCGCGTTCTGCTGACCCCAGATCGGAGAAACCTGCAAGTGTGTTGGAGTCTAGTGTATGGTCGCATATGCGTCCCATAGGGTAACCCAAAGGGTAACCCTCTGTCAGCTGTAAAAAGCCTTAGAAAAATTAGTCCTTTATTTCAACTACACCTACACTGTGTTCGTTTTGATTGGTCACCGTTGAAAATTGTCACTTAATGCTGCATTCAAAATGTTTCTCAACACTACTCACTCTCCATGCAACGTGGTGGCAATAGTGATAACTGACATTTCACGTTAAGTGTGCTACACATAACTAATGATACATAAATTGTGAATGTATTTTCATTGTCAATTTTCTGGATTCTAAAACTAACTTTATATAAAGAGACCCCATGTTTTTATTTACAAGAGAGCCGTGGTAAGTCAATAATTTTACTTTCGTAAAATGTCAGAAATTCTCGAATACCCGAATGCCTCAATTGTGAACAAATTTAAAGAAAAAGGCGGGCATATTTTACATTTTTACAAAATATCACATCATTAAAAAAAGATATGCTTAATTTAGTAGTTTTCTTGAAATATCTGTTTGAACTTAATGCAATTTACAAAAAAATTCTCAGAAACAGTTTATTTTTTTCTTTCATTTTTTCCACGGTTAGAGTAAAGGATGCTTAAATGGCGCAGACCCCATTTTCGTTGAACTCTACGAATTTTTACTTACTTGCACTTAGGAAGGAACTTCTCAAGAAGAGAAAGTTACGTAATGATTCGCGAAAAAAACACGAATTTTCGTTAGAAAAAGTTTTATTACAGGACCCTGGTAACGAAAATGGGGATAAGTTCAGCTGCTAAATCTAGAAAAAAAATCCTCTAACACGTGGTGCAGCCAGAATTCATATTTTATAGGTCCTTGATACCGAAAAATCGATTGAAGGCAAAACGTCTGTCCATCCGTCTGTGAACAACGCTAGCGGGTACACCGTGCAGCCGATTTTCTCCAAAATCGATATTCCTCATTCGATCTGCTTGATATATGACGACCGACGCCCCGCTGGTTCGCTCTCTCACCTTGCATAATATGTCTGCGGCAGGTATTATCGAGGCAGCTCCCGTGCCTCTAGAGAACGCCTTTCCTTCTTTTCTCCTTCCAAAACCGCGTAGCGACGCCTACCCGCTAATTTACGACATGTCCGAGTGGACCAGTTTTTACAGACCCCCAAAGCGCTCTTACCGTCACCGCTCGAAGTGTTGCAACAATTGCATGGCTTTAAGTGGGCAATTCGCCTTGACCTTAAAGACGGGTTATATCATGTGTTCCTGAGTATATCCGCCCGCAATTTATTTGGCATCCAATGCGGTAAACAGCAATATCGTTTCTGTGCGCTGCCAATGGTTTGGGCTTTGGCCTCACTAATCATACAGACTGCCATGCGATCAGAGCTGCAACAATTGTGTCAATGTACATACCATGACCGGGAGCGGTAGCTCAGTGCATCAACGGATGTCACTGCAGCCATTTCCATGTTATGAATGTTGAATATGACTACAATAAAGAAGATGCCTCGTCTAGGAGAGCCTCCGGCCGATTCCGGAGCTCCTTGAATTTCAAACCGATATTTTAATTTTGAAGATTACATGAAACCGCTCGGACATTTTCAAAATTTTCAAAAAAATGGCACCATCGATTTTCATTAAATTTTATTGGATAGTCTAAAGTACTTGTAAGAGAATGGTGGAAGTCTCCTTTTTGTTGAAATCCTGATTTTTCGAAAATTGAAAAAATCAAAATTGTTTTCCTACAACTACAATTATGAAGATACAATTTTTTTAAATGAAATGTGTTAATCGAAAACAGGATCTTTTAATACGGTCATGTTGAATTTTTCGAAACGACGAGGGTTGTTTTTTTTAGTAATTGGGCGTCGAACTTAATCGCCCGCTCTGAAAATTCTACGCTTTGTGATCGTAATTTTAGATATGTTTTGAGGCATGCTACTTAAGTTAGAATTTGTATATTATTTCATATTTCATTTTATTGTTATTTAATATATTTATATTAGACTTATTTTATTTCAAAATGCAATAATGAGGGCTGCCTTTCGTTCGCAGTAATATACACTAATACATTTATATATTTATAGAATACTACAATACCATAGTATTTAATAATTCCTATTATATATTTTTCGATCTATTTGCATTTATTTCCCCACGTTTTTAGTATTTATTAACTTTTAATTATTTAACTTTTATTAATTAACTATTTATTATTTAACTCATACCATATGTTCGTGAATACACTGCATACCTTATACAATGAATTCAATGCCAGAAGTATATTTTCATTTAAAGTTTTGAATAAAAAAATCTATTGCTTGAAAATATTGAATTTTCGCTTGAAACTATTTAATTTCCATTACTAATGGCGAGAACGTACGTGCTGTTTTGGCACCACTAGTTTTAAAATAGCAAAAGTTGGAAATCACTTGATTCGCGTCGGTAAAATTGACTTTGCAAAGGGTAGGGGCCGATCTGATCGCTAAGGCAGTAGTGTCGTAGCGATCTCGGATCGAAGGAGCGCGGGCTCGAGTCTCGCCTCGGGCATGATTGTATTTGTGTTCGTCCTTTCACCCCTTATCATCACCATATCGTTTCATCTTCACAATTACCGTAACGTTAACACCAATAGTGGTCGCTAATGACTTGGATGTTGATGCGACCTTAAATAACAGACACACACACAAAAGTGTAGGGGCTGGGTGGCATAGCGGGAACGCGTCACGCGTATGAACTTTGTGGCCTTGGGTTGAAGCGCGTGGAATGGCGATATATCTTAAACAAATGAGTTTAAGTTAACGAACCTACTAAGGTTCGCTATCCAGCATTCCACTTTTTTGCTTCTTTCTTGGCGGCGTCGCTCATTTATTTCCGCTCCGTCGCGCGTGGCTTCTAATTATGTGGGAACTACCGCTGCAATCAATGTTCGCTCTGGGAAGTTCCATCAAAGTTGCAGACTTGTCTATCGTTCTGGAAGAGCGCTTGTTTTAATTTCAACGAGAATGTGTCTTTGTTGGGAATGACCGACGAAGAGAAGTATGTGTGTCTTGTAATAAAGAAAGTAAAACTCAATGCGTTAACAACAAACTTGATGAACCCAGCAAAACAATTTCGCATATTTTGACACGAGGAAGAACGATGAAATATGATATTTTGCTCCTATTTCTTACAGTACGCGTGGTGAAGGAATCGATTCAATATCCCGAAACATTGGAGACAACGCTATTAATTTAACAGTTCACGCACCATTGTATAAAGATTTTACCCTCTACTGTTATGATTACCAGCACATCCTTTACATGTGATTTCTTTCTTACAATCTTCACTAAAATTACACTTGGGAACAAAAAAATGTTTTTCATACCTCCAGGATTGAATTAGGTGATTTTAAGCAAACGATCACGTTGACTTCGAGAATTATCATGAAAAGTTTCTATCACGAAAGGTTCAAAAGATATAAACATATTTAGTATTTGAAATAAACATAATCCTATACTAATTTCCGCACTCCGGCTCTATTACTACAAAGTTTTATAAGTATGCTTCATATGAGGTAAGAACAAGTTAAAAATGGAATACGCATATTCGTGCAATAATATGTAGATATTAAAATGGTTTGTTGGTATTTTCCACAACACTGGTAGAGCGAATGACAATGATTTGAGTTTTTCATACAGCCAATCTAAGATTCGTTGTACAGGTGACACAAAGTGGTGAGTAGCCCATGCTTTGTCCTGATTACAAACACGAAAGCCAGAGTATAAATAATATGCAGTTTTGTAATTTCATATATATTTTTCCCTTTGAAGGTTGAGTGTAAATCTTCCACAAACGTAACAGAAGTTATCGGGTTGATTCACACACTTTCGATGTGAAATGATTTCCCTTTTATCGAACAGATTCAGTTCTACAGATCATGTGGCGAATTTCATTTTATGAAACCCACAGAACAGCAATGTATTTGAGTCACACGCAAACCAGGCACGAACTTCACCCGAACTGCGGGTACAATTTCGCATGACACCGACTGACTCAAAATCTGCCACTCTAACAGTTGGATACTCGTACACTTGCGATAAGGTAACGAGCTATAATACCTTTCCGTGATTGATGTGCAGTAGGAAATATGATGGTGCACGTAACTTGTTTTCAAAACATCCACTAACAAACCCCAAATAGAGCACGTATCCGCAGGAAACTCCCCAGACACTTTTTCGACCCACCCTAAGCATTCACACTCCCACAACTACTCTAATTAATCCTAACCAAAATATAACTTGTAAACTAAACTCAATTCTGTACTTCTATATCATATGTAATTCCAACCCATTATAAAAGAGGCTGTACGCCTGAAAGCAAATAAATAAATAAATAAAATTTTAAAAAAAGTCCACTAAGATCTACTCGTAATAGAGCGCCCAGACGCGAGAATTAAGAAGCTATCTTCGAATACAGAAGATAAACAAACACGAAAACCTAATTTTGTTGATATCTCACGAAAATGGCATTCATGAACTGAACAAATATTTTTATTTTCAAATAGATTTTATGCGTATTGATTCTACATAGCTTACAAGTGCAATTTAAATGTATTTGCATAAGCAAAATGTGTAATGTTACGGTATAAAGATACGGTGTATTTAAAAACTGCAATAATATTACCTGTTTCATCTTTTCTATTATCTTGATTAGTATTATATATATTTATCGCGTTCATTTTATTATCTTCGCTCGTTTACATTTAATTTTGAAACTTAATAATCTTAATCAATTTGTTCCTCTGTACTTGAAAGTACCCCTCTGTTACTCCAGTAATTTTAAGAAAAAGTTTGACATTCTTTGGTATAAAATCATCTATTTCTTTCTTTAACTTTTCCCTTTCTCATTTTTGCATTCTATAAACACTGCTCTATTATTTCGTTTCTTGTTTTTTTTTACTCATACAGGGAGATTATTAATATTAACATTTTGCCTGAGAAAATCTTCAGTTCCATTACCATCTTGTGATATTTTTGGTTTGATTACAAGTGATTTTCCTTTAAGTTACTTAAGTTTCCTAAGCTAGTATTTATGCCTCATTTTAGTTTATATTTACATTTTTTACTTCATAATATCTTTTTTCCCCACCATTTTTCTAATATTTATTTCTTTTAAAACTACGTCTCGGACAATTTTTTTTCAACTGATAGAAAATTTGCTGTTTATTTTTCATTTCAATAATATCCTGCATTATTTATGAATCTGATTTGCGTTTTAAGATGCAATTAATATTTCCTCTTGAATTTTCTCCTTATTTCCTTTTGACTATCTTCCTTTTGACTACCTACATCCTTTTTTCTATCTCCATCACAATTCTCAAGTTCATCTTCATAATTGAATACTTTATTTTTGTTATTGCAGCTGTGGCATAAGAATTTCATGCACTTCTTATAATAGGTGCCATCTGTTTCTCACATCGCCCCAATTTGCACACGCGTTTAATTTCCTCCATCGTCGTAAGCTCTGGTTTGCCTTCGCTCCCAATCCGCCCGTTGAGGTCGGCCAGCCCTGCACTGTCCACGGAGCCCGCCGCCCCGGGCGCCACTCGCGTCCGGCGTCCTTGGACTTGACGCGTCTCCACGGCCACCGCGCGTCGCCACGCATCCTTGACTGCTTCACATACCACTCACGGATTCGGTGGTATAACGGTAGCGTACCGGACTGTTGTACCAGAGTTTGCGGGTTCAAACCCGATCGAAGCCGTGGATTTTTAAGGGCGAAAAAATCCTTCGTACGCCTTCCTTCGGAGGGGAAGTAAAGCCGGCTGTCCCATGTTAGTAGGTTTACTGCATGTAAAAGATCCTCAAGCCTAAAAGAAGCCTCTGAGCAAAATTGAGATTCGCCTGTTTCGTCGCCCAAGATAATACCTCCTTTCTCCGCTAGGTGGTGAAAGGAGCGTAACGAAATTTGCGTGGTTAGACGGAAGAGCGGGCCTGATGGCCCGAGTCTCGCCACGTAAAAATAAGGCATTAACTAACTAACTAACTCAATCTCCAATTTCCCCCTCTTCTCTTTTTTCTCAACTCACAGTCTCACTCGATATTTTACAACACTATATACCTCATTTTTCAGTTCTCTTTTACCGAGCTACACCCTCCTTACTTCCGCATCGCATGTCGTCTCGGCTACAACTGATACAGAATGTATTCAGATAATGAATATAAAATTTTGATAAGGTAATAACTAGTGCCCTGCAGCAGCAAAAATGCTACCGAAAAAACACAAAATTCAACAAAAACAAGTAAAAAAATTACATATTTGTAATTTTTGTAAAAACAAAAGAATAGAGCAAAGAACGATTATGTCGTCGTATGAGGTTAGTTTCGCATTAACCCTTCCAAAAATTTAAAGAAAAAAAATGGAGCCGTTTTCTGAGAAAATCTTGTTTTCGTAATTTTTTAAAATTGTAAACATTTTTCTCACTATTACACGAAAACTACTAAAATTTTCCAAAAAATCTGCATGACATTAATGAAAGAACTATTAACAACAAATTTCGTTTGAAGGAATCTCTCACGCCGTTAATACGTACATTTCAATGGATTTGTATACATTATTCAATTTATGAGTGAACGTTCTTCAAATTACTTTAAATGAAGTTTTTAGAAAACTCAATTGATTCCTGTGAAAAAGAGCTTCCAATTTCGCATTTACAGTTTGCTTAATCGCCATTTTCTTAAACACGGCTTCAAATTTTTCAATGAAAATTTCTGTTTAGGATGAGGTTTTACTCTACTTTGATATTATTCAAGTAATATTTTGGTTCTATTATTTGAAAAGCGAAAAGTTGAGAAAAAAGTGTAATTTAAAAAAAGTGTATTTTGGGCGACGATAGATGGCAGCAGGCACGAAGGAGGGGAAACGCAGTGCAGTACCAGCCCACACCAAGGAAATTCGAAAACTTTACTATGAGAAAGTCTGTACCATTCTGTAGCACCTCTAGTTCTTAAATAATTTATGATTTAGAACTATAAATCTCTATTAAGTTTAGAAAATTAACGTTGTAAATTTGTTTATTTTGTTATACTTACTCCAGGCATACAATACACAAAAAAGCAACTCCCTTGTTTTGAGGACAAGGTCACTTGAAAAAAATTGCAAATATCACTGAACAGCATCTCACAGGTCACTAAGCTTTCGCAGGGTCAGGTATTTTATTACCTTGTTTGCTGCGTTTCCACGTAGAGCCGCATACAAGCAGATTACCTTCACAGCCCACCGATGAATACGGATAAGACAACACGATACTTATCAATAACGACGTCTAACATTTACATGTAGACTAGACTTGAGAGACCAGAAACACGACATACGAGGAAATTCGATTATTAAGTTTCATCAATAGTTCATTAAATAGTTTAATAAGTACTTGTGGAATTAACTATTCAAGACACTGCACAATAAAACGTAAATATCCAGGTTTCTTTAAGCGATGCTCCGAGGAATTGAAAAGTGTATGTAAAAGTGGCGCGTCACGGAAAGATCCCGGGTCCCGGTTTCATGAGTGGAGCTGTTGATGCTGACTCTGCCTGGATGAGAAACCTAGAGGTCAACAACTCTGGTCGATCTTTCCCAGGCATTCGTCCCATGAATTTTTCGCAGATGCTGGAGTAGTATGTATGAATGTCTTTCTGTTTTAAGTATTTGCACTTTATGTATCTATAGACGTCCTCTTTCCGGATGAATTTTTTTTCAGATGCATCCACTGAGGTACTAATCAGATTTTCCCGCAGCAATGTGGCCCGTGAGCCAATAGTCTGCAAGAATCTCGCGTGACGCCATAGTTCAAACTAGAGGTGGAAAAACAGCACGTACTTTCTCGCCCGTACTTTCACTCAAAACTACGCGAAAAGTACCCAAATATTCAAAAAATTGTGCATGACCTTATTTCAAAATCTATCTTTAAGGAACAGACTTCATTAGGGGAAATAATTTCCATTTTCATTATTGTAGTTGTAGAAACCGAAAAAATTATGATTTTTTGCAGTTTTAGAAAAATCAGGGTTTTCAACGAACACGAGACTTGCACCATTCTCTTAGACATTCTTTACACTATCAAAAAGAACAAGATTTAACAAAAAACGATAGAGCCATTTTTTTTTAAATTTTATGTCCCAGAAGCTTCATGGAAAGTACCCCCTAAAATTAAAATATCGATTTCAAATTCAAGATGCCGCGGCATAAGCCAAATCAATTAGGGAATATCAATTTTGGCGAAAATCGTCTGAACGGTTTACCCGCTAGTGTAGTTCACAGACTGACGGACGGACAGACAGACAGACGTTTTGCTATCAATCGATCTTTCGCTATCAACCACCCATACAACATGGATTCAGGCTACACCACGTGTTAGCGGATTTTTTTCGAAATTTAGCAGCTGGATTTATCGACTTTTTCGTTATCAAGGCCCTGTAATAATAGTTTTTCTGCCGAAAATTCGTTTTTTTCGGGCAGCATTACATAACTTTCTTTCTACTGCGTAAGCGGAAGCAAGAAAGTAAAGCAGAGCGAATTCTAATTTTTGGTAACATCCAATTTCTCCATCCACGATCCACTTTTGCCTCGTCCCATCTTGGGAACCACGCAAAGGACTGATATTTTTGAACCGGGTGAGATAGTGCAGGTCAGCAACATTGTTTCCATTGCATTTTTCTCTGAGCCGGATTGATTGATTGTTTTTCGTGTTTCCGGGCGCGTCAACTGCGTTGGTCATTAGTCCCGTTAGTGTAGTGCATGCTTTTCTCGAGAGATGGCGGTGATCTTCCCCCACCGTGTGGCGAGATCCGGCGCCGACCTTCCATCCGCTAGCGGGATTTCCCCCTAACCAGGCACCGCCCCAGCCGGGACAAGCTCTAAGCTCCCGACCGGTCTCCCGGAATGTGATAGTGTAGTGTATGTTAGTGTAAGCGTGTGTAAGTAAGAGGAGAGGATAGGACAAGGAAGAGGAAGGACAGATCGCGTGCGGTCCGAGCCCGTTTGTTAGGGTACTGCTCCGGCATTCGCCTGGTGTTGATCGGAGAAACCACGGAAAACTACCGATCAGAGCAGCCGGCCGCTATAATTCTCCTCCAGACAGCGACTGAATTCGACCTAGGTGAAAAGCTAGTGTCGAAAATCCTGCCGCCGTCAGGACTCGAACCTGGTCTCAGCCGGGGGTTCTGCGGGTCGAATCCCGACGCTGGCGGATTTACATTAGCTATATAGCCAGGTCGTATTCAACCTCAGTCTCGGGGCGAATCCTAGCGGTCACGTTCGTTTTCCGTGGATTATCCGATTAAACCCGTGCGAATATCGGAGTAGTACCTAACAAACAGACCACGGACCGCGCCCCTATTTCCTTCCTCATATGTGTTTGACGATCTCTCCTTGCCCACAAACTTACATGCACTTGACCAACCAGTCAATCAAACGCCAGACGTGGACGCTGTCGCCTTGAAGCAGTGGGACCGCAGTGCGATCCCCGGTGGCGCGGCGCGGGGCCGGTGGCGGCCGCGCCAACTGGGTCACCACCGGTCGCCGGTCGCCGAGCGCCGCCGACTGCCCTTGGGTGCTCTGGCCTCTGCCTCCCCCTCCCCCCTCCCCCGAGAGAAAGTGCAGCTCCCGTCCACGGTCAGGGTCCCGTGGTTGCAGACAGCGCCGGCGATGGGAAATATCGCGAAGAAAGAATCTACAACTACGATTAACCAAAATTAAGCTGCTGATCCGGTGGTCGAGATTGCTAAGGCATTAGTGTCGTAGTGATCTCGGACCGAAGGGTCGCGGGTTCGAGTCTTGCCTCGGGCATGATTGTATTTCTGTTCGTCCCTTCACCCCTTATCATCACCATTTCGTTTCATCTTCATAGTTACCACAACGTTAACTCCAATAGTGGTCGCTAATGACCTCGATGTTCATGCGACCTTAAATAACCCAAAGAAATCCTACTGCTGAACAAAATCATAGATATAGATTTCCAAAAAGGAGGATGCACATTGTTCAAGAATTACAAATATACTTAACACTGCAATAATTTTTTTTACAAAAAATAATATTCACGATACTTGCAACATATGAAAAGCAAACAGTATTCACGAATATCGCTACATATGAATAGAAAATATTTAATAGTGGGTAGCCTGAGTTTTGGAATCGTAAGTCGCTTGCCGTCAGCTGAGTCGTAAATGGTGACTTGTTGAGTATAAGGATTGGAATGCGTAATATGAGAATAGCCCGAATAGCCGGCGGCGCTAGCCGAATTCGTTTACTAAGCTCCCTGACGTCACGAAAGTTAAGCGAATTTCGAGGCTCGCGGTTTCCTGGTTGGGTGACCGGCCAGGAACCCCGGGATCTAACGGCGTCGAGCCCCGGGACGAAGGGATAAAAGGCACTGACTGACTGCGACATGACGAGACTTGACGAATATAGTAATTACTCAGTAACGGAGGATTACTCCAGAAGAAAGCGCTCAACGCCCAACAAGGGTTAACATACGCGTTGCATCCATAACGACGCAACGAATTAAAAAAAATACACAATCACATATTTGCATATTTCAGTCGAAATTGAAAGTGTTATTGTCCCTGCTAGGGCAGTGACATGCTCTTGGGTGATACCTGGCTAGGAAAAACGTCGTAAGCAAACGGGTAGGTCGGCGTCTGATCTCGCCATTCAGCGGGGGAAGATCACCACCTCCCGCAATAAATCATGCACTGCACTTACGGGATGAATGACGTTTCTGAAATCACCAATTATTAATGCAAAATTGAAATAGAAGGCTCAAAAGTGACGTTTTTTGTACGATACGGCATAAGAAACATAGCTCGGGTTCACCTGCCTACAACATCTAGAATTCATCGTGATTCTTCGCATATTACCTCTGAGTGCAACCCAAGTTGCTCACACGTTTCCCCACTTGTTTCCCGCACGTTTCCGTACTTGCTTCCTACAGTTTGATTGATTAGTTATTAATGATACCGGGCGCATCAACTACTATAGTCATTAGTCCCGTACGTGTAGTGCGTGATTTTCCTCGCGAGGGGCGGTGGTCTTCCCCGCTGTTAAGCGAGATTCGGTGCCGAACTACCGTCAGTTGGCGGGGTTTTCCCCAACCAGGTATCTTCCATCAGCGGGGCACCGCCCCATCCAGGACAAGCTCTAAACTCCCCACCGATCTCTCGGAATATGTGGTAGTGGAGTGCATGTTTGTGTAAGTGTGCGTGTGTAAGGGGAGAGGATAGGACAAGGAAGAGGAGAGAAAGATCGTGCGCGGTTTATGGCCAGTTTGTTAAGGTACTGCTCCGGCATTCACCTAGTGCTGATCGGAGAAACTACGCAAAACTACCGATCAGAGCAGCCAGCCGCTAGAATTTTCCTCCAGACAGCGACTGAATTCGACCTAGCTGACAAGCTAGTAAATATAATAAAAATGGTTCGTCATTTTGGTATATCACAATATCCAGAAGTAGTACATAGTGGAAGGTTTTGTGCCTGGTTTCTTATAGATTGTACAAAACCATCGTAGTGTTTTGTATAGAGAGAGGAGGGATCAGAGTGTTTGTCTGTGATTCTAAAAATATTTCTGAGAAGTGTTTGTGAGCGGGTGCCTGTTTAATCCCACTTCTAATTTTTTTTTAGAGTGAAGGAGATTTTTTTCTCTAACTTTAGGAACATCCTTTCAGACAACAGGCATCAGTTTATCTTCGAGAATTTTGAGCATTATTTAGTCACTCATTGTCTCATACGTATGTCATATGTATATTTTGACTCATGACATTCCTATCTATCTCAAACTCTTATTATTTTATTCGTTAAAAATAATAAGTTGTTAATGCCTTTTTAAATACCTATATAGATAGATAGATATTTATTATTCTGCAGGTAGGTATATCCAACCTGGTGGCAGAACTCTACAATTTACATATTACTAATATTAACTTAAAATTATTTAACAATGTAACTTTAAATTATTTAAATAATAATAATAATAATATAGGTATAATAATTTAGGTATTTTAGTATTTTAAATGCCTGTTTTGTCTCCCTATCTTTATTGTATTTATTGCTTAAAAATCCGCAGCTTAACCAAATTTAATAACCCTTTTCTCAAGTAGGTTTCCTCATAGGCGACTGCGGATCTTGATGATGAGTTAACATTACGAACTGACATAAATATAATATAATAAAACGTAGAACATTGTGTTTCCATGTAAACTGGCGGAGAAGTGTTTGACAAATATTTTCTGTGTTGCAGCTTCCTATCTGAAGCCCTGCAGCTTGAAGCTGAGCCCCAAGGAGATGACGAAATGCGCTGTGAAGCACGCCAACGATGGCCTTCCTCAGGTCACAAAAGGTGAGACTCGCACCTCGCAATTTAGAAAACAATGGCGTGAGTAAGGTATGGCAGACATCCGTAAGTTTGATGGGGTCTACTCAAAAGGGGTGATACTCAGCATTCTATTTTTTATGAAAAATATTGGATGACAATTATTTTTAATTAGGAAAAGAGTATTTTTTAGGAATAATGAAATGAATTCAAATTGTAATTTTTGAAATAATATTTATTAAATATGTATTTTAATATGATGTAAATTATAATCTAAAATATTCTTTAAATCCAGTGGTAATGTCTTCACAGCCATGTAATTAGTGTTAGTGTTAACCAGAAAGAAACAAATACTCGTAAATTACAATACATTAGGTGCTATATGTTTGGAAGACTATATAACTAATCTAATTAATTTATTACGGTAACTTTTTTAATGTTTTCTAAGATAGGAGTACGAATTCCGTGCTGCCCATTGGCGCTAGTTTTTCCTAGTACATGAAATAGTACCATGACGCCTTCACTCAAATGCATCATATGACGGCAGACACAAACGTTTTTCTGTGTACTGGTGCTAAAGGGAAACACTTAATTACTTTTCGACTAAATTGTCCCCTTATTTGAGAAGACAGAAATATGCTACACGTATAAATATATTTAGAATTGCATTAAATACTTCCTCTTCTAAAATAATGGAATATACTATGTTCTTTAAATACATGCACATTTCATATCTGTCTAATTAATTAAATGCCGGTAGGTGGGATGGCCACTGAATTCAAATAAAATATTTTAAAGTACACAACTATATCCAAATAAAAATTTCTTTTATTTTCATGCCAAATGTTTATTAAAATTTGAATTAAATATATTATTTTCATTAAATTAACAAATTATATTTATTACCCTGTGAACATAAAGAAAGAAGTTAACAAATAAGATATTAATAATTTAATATTCGTCCACAGATCTAATTTGTAGTACATATTCGAAAATATTATTTTATGAGCAATTGTTTACATCATTTTATATATAAAACGTTTATTTCTGCAATTAAAAATAAGCCTTTTAACTGCCTACTATAAGAAGAGGTTACCTAAAAATTTGCAAAAGATGCGCAAAATTTAAATGATCCTAACTTCTATAATTTTTATCTAAAATAATTTTTTATCCAAAACATATTATTTTCAGAAAGATGAACTGACATTTTCATAATGCTTTGTGTTTGTTTCTGTAACCCTCCGCACTTCCCATGTATTCACAAAAACAAGACTATGTCTTAATTAAAAAACACAGAATTTGAGAACTATCAATGAGTTTTATTTCATTAAATAAAATAATTATGTTAAAGGATTTGAAATGCATGCACAATGTCCATGAAGGCAAAAACTTTCACGCATTTTACACGCATATAATTACAACCCAATGGAATAAATACCCAAACATGGAAGTTGGGTATTTATCAGATTCTGTTCCACTTAATAGCGATTATTGTAAAGGATGGTCAAAAACGCAATGCCTTACGGTACGTGCGAGAAAATTTCAAAAAATAAAAAAAATGTTAGGGGACAATTTAATCAAAATAATGTTAAAATATACTCCAAAATATGCCACTTCCAAAATTCGTTGTAATAAGTTTGCATTGGCAAACAAATTGCGGCGGCGATGCTGTAGCGGTTAGCATATCGGACTGCTATACCTAAGTTCGCGGATTCAAACCCGATCGAAGCCGTGGATTTTTAAGGGCGAAAAAATCCTTCGTACGCCTTCCTTCGGAGGGGAAGTAAAGCCGGCTGTCCCATGTTAGTAGATTTACTGCATGTAAAAGATCCTCAAGCCTCTGAGCTGAATTCAAATTGCCTGTTTCGTCGCCCAAGTAATACCTTCTATCTCCCCTAGTTGGTGAAAGGAGCGTAGGGAGATTTGCGTGGTCAGACGGAAGAGCAGGTCTCATGACCTGGGTCTCGACACGTAAAATAAGGCAAATTGAATTCAAAATAACATTTTTTAAACATAGGGGGAACACTATCTACCCTTCATATGTGATTCTAGGAGATCGCAAATACCGCATTCCTTCGCTGGACCCCTTGCTGATAGACAGCCTGCGAGTGGCGGAGGGCCATGGTCCTCTCGGCCTGAGCATACTGATCACTCAGGCCAACGTGCACGGCATCCCAAAAACAGTTATCAACAATGTGGAGTAAGTAAAGAAACGATCAATCGTAGTACGGTAATTGAGTGTTTAGGGTTCCCAATCGCATTAACTACTTTGGATTGATTGATTGATTGATTTTTCGAGTTTCCGGGCACGTTAACTGCTTTGGTAATTAATTCTGTTAGTGTAGTGCATGTTTTTTCTCGGGAGATGGCTGTGATCTTCCCCAACGCGTGCAATTCGTGAGAGTAGAACTTGTGAGAGAGGTCTAACATGCGCAACACGTGTCTAATGTCCAAAATAGTACCGGGAGTGGTAGCTCAGTGCATCAACTGATGTCACTGCAGCGCCTCTGTCCGGGAGGTCCTAGGTTCCCACTCCCCACGGCGGCAGGATTTTCGACACTAGCTTTTCAGCTAGGTCGAATTCAGTCGCTGTCTGGTGGAGAATTCTAGCGACTGGCTGCTCTGATCGGTAGTTTTCCGTGGTTTCACCGATCAACACCAGGCGAATGCCGGAGCAGTACCCTACCAAACGGACCACGCGCGATCTGTCCTTCCCCTTCCTTGTCCTGTTCTCTCCCCTTACACACACACTTACACTAACATGCACTACACTACCACATATTCCGGGAGACCGGTCGGGGGCTTAGAGCTCGTTCCGGCTGGGGCGGTGCCCCGCTGGTGGGAGAGTCCTGGTTAGGGGGAAACCTCGCTAGCCGATGGTAGGTCGGCGCCGGATCTCCCCACCCGGCGGGGGAAGATCACCGCTATCTCTCTAGAAAAAACATGCACTACACTAAAGGGACTAATGACCAAAGCAGTTGACGCGTCCGGAAACACGAAAAAATCAATCAATCAAAAGTCAGTGTCGGATCTGACCATCCAGCAGGGGGAGGATCACCTTCTTGAATAAAACAATCACTAAACTAAGTGGAATAATGAGTATAGTATAGTTGGCGTGCCCCAAAACAATCAGTCAATTGAGAGTAATAACTAATGAAAATGGTGGTACATTACAGGTTCGACTTCAAAGAGAAGCATGTGCGCTATGATACCTTCTTGCCGTCTGTCAACATCCTGAGCAAGTACAACGTCTCGGGCCAAATCCTGTTGCTGCCCATCATAGGGCATGGCGATGCCAACCTCACGCTTGGTGAGCCCATTAACAAGTCCTCATTGTAGAGTCCACTGTAGGCGGAAGTAGTGCCCAACCCTACACATTGGTGTACATTCGAACAACGTTCGGATCTTGCTTGTTTTTTGAAGGTGTATTACTTCTTTTTTAACCCGGCAGCACACGAGCCTCTTTCTGAAACGACCGTGCACGCACCTGGTCTCACAGACCCTTTTGCTTACATTTTTCTTAATTCAACTTCCCCTTATAATTTCGATCAAAGGAGTGTACCTGTAAACGGGTATTATTTTTAATAATGAGATATATTTTTAAATAATTGATTACTATATTTAGTGATTTGTATGCAAATTAACAAAACTGAAAAATGAAGTATGCTGAAATATTTTTATCATTGCATTTGGTATATTTTACTTATCTGACAACTTTCCTTCATTGACTTACAAACTGTTAGTGAATGCTCCTAACAAATAAATTTTGTGCACATTTGGCACTAATATTTTGGTAAGTCCGTAAAGTACTGAACGAAAACCGTTGCACGAGTGCAGGCAGGTGGTCTCTGAGACCCGTAATACGTTTTGGAATGTCTCAGCGCTAGAAAGGATAATAATACTCACTCTCTCAAAAGAAGTGTGACTCACATCTCTGGAAGGAAAAGTTACCTGGAAGCGATGGTCACGGGCCGCCAAACTGCAATCACAATTTTAGAGTAAAGGCTTCCCGGGTCTCTCAGACCACCTACGTGAGCTCCCGGGTTTTTTATTTGAGATATGTGATATGTGTGTTAGTACCATGTTATTTGACCCCCTTCAATCTAAATTCGGGTTTGGTTTTGAAAGATAAATTATTTATAATTAAAGGATATACTATTTGAGAAATTTTAACTCGCGTTTTCCCCTGTTGCTTGAATATGTTCTTTCGAGATGTAATTCTCTCTCTAAACGCATAAAACGTTTATTGCAAACAGTTCCCAAACCATCAAATCCGAACGCTGCCCCGACCGTCTAACGAACATTCTAAAATTCAGTTTCTTTTCTGATTATGTTAATTTCGTATTCATGAGATTGGCAAGTAAACCTTTTTTTTTCGCAGAAAATGTGCACGTGACTTACGAGTACGAGTTCGCGCTGGAGAAGATGGACGATGGCGAGGTCTACTTCATCCCGAAAAAGCACAGCGACTTCAGATTCAACACAACAAGACTCTACATCCATCTGGACAACCTTTTCAACGGAGACAAATTACTGGGTATGAACTGGAATCACAATTGTTTTTTGTTATTTAAGGTCACATCAACATCTAGGTCATTAGTGACCACTATTTCGGTTAACGTTATGGTAAATGTGAAGACGAAAGCATATGGTGATGATAAGGGGTTAAAGGATGAACACAACAAATACAACCATGCCCGACGCGGGACTCGAACCCGCGATTTCGGTTCGAGATCGCAGCGACCTACTGCCTTGGGGATCTCGATCACCAGATCGGCAATGAGTGTTGTTGTTAGTGAGAATGTTAATTACATAGCGTCAACTATTAACGTCATCAGTCGCATAAGTGTAGTGCATGTATTAATCGCGTAAGGTGACGGTGATCTTCCCCAGATGGATGGCAAGTTATAGCGCCGATCTGCACGTCCGCTTCCGCAACCAGGTATCTCCCCCAGGGCACCGCCTCACCCGGGACAAGCTCTAATCCCCCGACCGGTCTCCCGGAATGTGTGTTAGTGTAGTGAATGTTAGTGTAAGTGTGTGTGTGTGTGTGTGAGGGGAGAGGATAGGACAAGCACGAGCAAGGAAAGATAGCGCGCGGTTCGTGGCCCGTGTGCTAGGGTACTGTTCCGCCGTTCGCCTGGTGTTGATTGGAGAAACCATGGAAAATTACTGATCATAGCAGCCGGCCGCTAGAATTCTCCTCCAGACAGTGGCTGAACTCAATGCAGTTAATGCCGAAAATCCTGCCGCCGTCGAGACTCGAACTCTAGGACCTCCCGGGGGAATGAGTGTTTAAAACGCGTAATTTGTAACGTATTCATTAAAGTGAAACGCAGTGACGTCCCATGAGTTTATAATGTGGGGAAGTAAACAAGATAATTTCCTCTTCACATTACTTCCACACAATCTTTTATCATTTGCATCATCATTATGAATTTATAATGTGGGGAAGTAAACAAGATAATTTCCTCTTCGCATTACTTCCACACAATCTTTTATCATTTGCATCATCATTATGAATTTATAATGTGGGGAAGTAAACAAGATAATTTCCTCTTCGCATTACTTCCACACAATCTTTTATCATTTGCATCATCATTGCATCATTTGCATCATTATCTGCAAGGATTACTTTTCAGCCTGTTCTGAGTCCTCAAATTTCTCACCCCATCTTCTCGATCGTCTTTCCAGGTTTCTTTCTCCTGTGGGCTTATAATTCAGAGCCATTCTACTTATTCTCCCTTCAAACATTCTTAATAAATGATTTTTCCAGTTAACTCTGTATTGTTTGATAATTTCATGTATACCTAGGATATTTAATTGTTTTCTAATTTCTTCATTTTTAATGTGGTCAAAAAGTGTGTACCCTACTTTATTTATAAGAAGTTTCATTTCAATTCTATTCATTTGATTCATTTCAATTCTTTTGAATATACTTCCCCTCAGCAATGTGGGCAGGACCATTGCTTTCCATGGTTTAATTATTAAGTCAAAATATTCCCAATTTTATGTCAAAATATTATTGCATATAATTTATTTAATATAAGGGGATTAAGGACTATACATTAATAATTTACAGCCAATTTGAGCGAAGTAAAGAGTGTTAGTCTAAAAGATAGTAAAATTCAAATTTGCAACTGTGGAAACAGCTTTGAAAATAGCCAAATTTATTAGAAACTATAGATATGCGTATGCTCTGTGAAAATAACTTTTAACATAATTCACCATGTGTGATGAATTAATTCGTTAAATTAAAATTTGTCCAACCATAAGACAACACTATTTTCCATTAACATATTTTCCCGAGGAAGTGTGAAATACCCGTTGTTGTACACTCTGTAAACTAGAAACGCACCAACACGAACAATTTGATTTTACGTATATGTGTCCTTGTCCAAAGGACATTTGGAAGTTAACATTCTTTGGAGAAATAGAATGTGACACAAACTGAAGAATTTAGATAGAAACGTTTATCGTAGGGGCAAAGGAAAGAAGTTGATTTCATGTACTACATACATCATTTACCAAGTGACAAAATATTGTAGTAGTTCTACACGCCAAAGCTTTTCCAACCCGAGAAACGACGGGCTTCTAATGCGTCAATCAGGGTTGCCAGATGTGTTGCGAGCTCTTTCCGCACATCTTCTATGGCATTTCCCCAAATAACGCCTTCAATGAAAGAAAATTCCCCAACTTTGAAACAAAAAGTATTCTCCAAATTAGTGGCCAACGACGAGCTGTCCCTAACGATTCCATCCGCTGTCCCCTTGCATTCCAATAATTCAAAGCGATAAATCAGCGTTCTTTGAGATCCTCGAAGACCTATGTTTCTCTCGTGATTTCCTTTTTCCCGGACTGTCGTTTATTTTTCTCTTTTTGATATGTGAAAATAAGAGAATAACTATTGTTTCTTTTTTACTAATAATAATTGAGACAATAATGTTTCTTGAACTCCCCATGAAAATAGTTTCCCTCAAAAAATCCCGAAACATTGCCCCGTCCACTAATGTTTCCCCACAACACTAAAGTCCCCATTTTGGGGCAAAATTCCCCAATCTGGCAACTCTGGCTTCAATTCCAAATACCGGGAGATGGCTAAGTGCATCAATGATGTCACTGCATTGCCTCTGACATTGTCTCTGAAATTAAAAAAAGTCCGTTTCAAATTCGAGGTTCCGTGTCATCACTCAAATCGATCGGAGACTGTGGTAAAAATCTTGTGTATCGTTTAGGCAATAAAGTTGTTTACTGACTGACGGACAGTGAGACAACAGCCGAACAAGAGGATGGACGAACAAACAAATGTTCGTAGGAAAAACACTTTTCCGGCATTAAGGATCTCCAAAATGTGGATTTTGTCTCCACTAGGTGGAAGTAAAATGCTAAGTTTATATGCAAGAGAAATACACTTTTCCGGAATCAATAAGCCACTAAACTGTGTTTCTTTTCGAAAAAAATATGTTTTTTTTTCCTGCAGTATTACGTAACGAGGCCAATAAACGTTTTTTTCCAAAATGCAATATATTTTTTTTAATTGTCATAAAAATTATCTATTGTAATTTTTTCCATTCTTCACACTTTTAGCCCAGAAAATGTGTTAACTTTTGTAACTATTTATAACTTTTTATTACTATTGTTAACTTTTAATCTTCAAAACTTCATGGACTTTTCAGCCCTTACAATATTAAAATATATTCACATTATTCCACTTATTCTAAACCATACTACTACAATGTACTAGATAGCTCTTTGAAATTTCAAACGATATTTCCACAGTTATTTCTTCTGCGGCAGGTGTGCGCCACGAACCAGCTAGTTAGTTAATACAAAAGGACTAAAATATTTTAATTTTGTACCGGACCAGTTTTGCACAAAATTTGCTTTATGAAGATCATGCTTGTATAATTGCATAACTCGGTTTTCTGGTCAATCCAGGTTTTGCAAAATAAAATATGTTTATCATTTTTTTCTTAACCAAAGACTTAATTTTTCTATTTCAATTATTATTTTTATAGGTGACAACACAAATAAATTTATGGATGAGAACTGGGAGGAACTGCTGGTCTCCGTGGGGCCCATATTTTCCACCGCAATTAGCGAGATCATCCACAACATCCTCACAAACGTCTTCAAGTTGGTTCCTGCAACAGATGCTTTCCTCGATGCAGGGGAATGGAAGAAGCTATAAATTCAGCAATGAAATGAAACTTCTTGAACGATGTCTACTTCATCGCCTAAGTCTAAACTCAGAATTAGATGGTAAAATTCTCTTTATCCTTAATTCCTGAATTACATGCATGAATCCAAGTTTCTCTCAGGAAACAGTAAACATTTTTGTTTGTGTGTGTACGAACCGTAAAACTAAATAAGAACGCAACTATGAGTTTCTTGATATCACAATAGTAATTCATGCCATTAGTTTATAATGTTAATGATTTTTGCATGAGTACATGTTTTGAAAGCGAGCGACGTTAGGAGCGAGTTTTCAGATTTGTACGAATGCAATAAAGCAACATTATAAACGAGTTGCAAATGCTATTTGTTTTTGTATAACAGCATTACAAATTTATAAGAAAATCCAACTTAATTTTTCGAGACAATTTTCTTGTGACGTCTCGGGTATTTGACATCCGTGCGAGAAAACGCTGGTCAGCTGTTCCGTTTACCTTTACCTCCCGCGATTGGTTGAATGTTGTTGACGCAATCATTTGTGCCGTACAATGCTAATACGTCATCATCTGTGCCGTAAAATGCCCGACTATGAATAATTTCTTGTTCGTTTATAATGCTGATATACAAAAAACAATAAGATAATTCTTTAATTAAGGTACAATATACTGTATTGTTCTTTAGATGAACATCAAATCCAGTGATCTGTTGTTCACTCAGATGTAAGCTTATAAACGAATACAAGCAATTCTTATATACGTTATTTGTTTAGCATACGTGCTTATTTGTGATCTTAATCACTTTTTTCTTACAGATAAGAAAATTGTTACTTCAAATTGAAATGTCAATATTATGTAAGAAAATAAATTAAATGTTGAGTGAATATCAATGCAAATAAATATTGAGAGTTGTTAATGAGGCAAGAACCACTTGCTATTATCACTACATTGCAATATTCTTATTAGAAGTATTTGCAATTTTTTCAAAGCAAAGGAATTCATCATACGATATCTATTCTAATCAATTATTACTGGTTTTATTTTCTCCAAAATATTAAAATTAATTATATTCAGAGGTAGAACGAAGATGTATAGTTACAGACTATGTCGAAATGTAGCGACTGATTTATATTCCACAGTAGACTCATTTTTAGTCATTTACAAACCATTTTTATCGATATGACGACATATCCCATAAAGTGACCAGTGAGTACTTTCAAAAATCAAAAGTTAATACAAAAGCGCTCTAGAATTCTTCGCAGTATTGCATTTTTTCTGCTCTTGTTGAAACGTAAATATTTGTGAAACTCTCTTGTGCTAAAGTCATTTTCCTGTTTGTAAGAAAAAAGACATTCTATTTCTTGAATGAGACTGAAAATAAAATTATTTATTGTGCTTTAATGTTTGGTGAACCCTCAGTTTCCTGATGCTTGTAAGCTGGTTTTCGAAACTAGGCTGTTTTCTGAAGTAGAAAAACATCTACATACTGTAGGCAGGATAACTGTACTGAGGACTCAGCAATTGTAATGATTTCAGTTTTGTACATGTATAAGTGGAAATCATTGTTAATGAGTATCCAAGTCAATGTGATATTTAAATGCATCATCTTTGTTATTTGTACAATTATATAAACAAATATTAAAGACATACATTCTTGAATAAAAATATTTTTCACTACATCAAATGTGTTGGAGTGTAAACATTTCCAGGATGTCTCAATGAACTGGTATAAATTTTATTGATTAATTAATAGTCGTCCAATTTTTTTGACTTTTCAATCTGGACAAGCTTAGCTCATTCAAACTACAAACTTACGAGTCTTACATATATACATGTTTGAACAACTATATATCACAGTGTCAAGAAGTATAAAGAAGCAAAATGGTTCTCTGCAGCGCCAGTAGAGTTCGCTGGCCCCTCAACTCCACATGAAGCCATAATTCCACATGACGCCATTAGAGTTCGTTGTTTGTAGGTTGCAGCATGAGTATCTAGGGACGGAGAATGAGCGCATTCCTTTGTGTCACCGATCCCAACAATTTATATCCAGCAGTCAGAAGAGTTCGAACAGTGTGAAATAGTAGGTGTGGGGAGAAATGTATGCAACGCTAGTGTTAACATGCGAAAATCTTCATCAAACCTCGCATTGTAATCGTTTCTACTTAACTACTAACTTTTTCCAGGCGGGGCTTCCAGGTGAACGATATTAAATGGCGGTTAGTGCTATTTATTTATTTAGTCAAAAACAGTCAAAAACTGTATGTGACGCATGGGGGAGAAATCATCTGCGCACGCTTTCTTGAGTTTCAGAATCACTTCCCAATAATTTAACTATTAATTGTTGAATAATAATAATAATAATAATAATAATAATAATAAAAACAAATTTAAAAAAGCGAGAGATTAACATTTCAAAAACTAGATATTTTCGTTGCCAAATTATAGAAAACTATTCTCAAGAGGATATTAAATGCGGTCTCTGCTATTCACTGTTCTTCGTACAACTGGATATAAAATGGCAGAATCGGCAGCGCAAAGGAACTCGCTGATCTCCCCAACCTAGGGATTTCAGTTTTAGCAAATCTGCCAACTCAATTTTTTAACAACACGTTTATTTCATGCAACTAAATTCTTAAATAACTTTTAACGACGATAAAGCTGCAGAAAAACTGAGTTAGTGAAATGATAATTGTGATTTTTCAGCATTCAGAGGACTTCATTTACTAAAATTCATCCCAGAATTCTCTTCACCTTGGATGCGTTTTTTACAATATTTATAATATAGATGAGGGGTCATAGCAATATGAATTCTAAGGGCCAAAAATGTTTACAACATCTTTTGTGAAGCAGCGCCGTCAAAAATGATTTCTTACATTGTTAGAATGGAAAACGAAATTATACTACAACTCTAAAACACCCGTCGAAATCCCATTTTTAAGCTTTTGTATGAGAATTGTGGAATAGCATAACGAGTGCGTTACGTACATTTTTGGCAGAGAAATATTCCTATCACCTTTTTTCTGAAATACTCGGTGCTCCTTAGTCAATTTCCACTTTTGCTAGATACTATGATCATTTAGAGTACTGCCAAATATTTACCCCACGTATTATTAAGTTGCGAATTTTTGCACAAAGGCTATTTTATTCTTTTAATACAAAACGATATCTTCCAGATTTCTTATACTGTTTGCGGTATTAGATTTGTTATACCCGAATGCCACAACGACAAGAAACGCTTATCTGACTAATAATGCCCATATGTATAAATGTATGTTGCCACCATTAAATAATATTCTTCTATAATCATCATAGGACATTGGTTACCATTTAATGAAATTCTCAATGTGGCGTTGCCGACATGATATTTCTGCTCGTTTCTCACAATCGAGCGTCTGGGAAATATCGCACTCGACAGAACGCCGTCGGACTCTCATTAAGGGGGAAGATACACCTTAAAACATTAAAAAATTTGATTTTTGAAAACATTTATTTTCCTATTCATCAATTACTCAGGAATATTTTGATGAAACAAATATTGCGATAACTGGCAATAGTTTTTAATTATGATTTAAAAGATATACCGCTGCATCATGCATCTATTAGAGTAGTAAGGTAAGCAAAACTGATGAATCTAACTTCGTCGCTTGTTTTCCAGAATTCCGGTTTGTATGATCCGTTTTCCTTATAACTCAAAAAATAAATCTGTTAAAGCTATGAAATATTTAGGATGCATGTAACCAAGTATTATCTACAAAATCATGCTAAATCATACACTTCAATAGTTTTTGTGATAAAAATTATGAAACTGAAAAAAAAATTAATAATCAATATCTTAATTTTGCATTCAAATTAAAAATATTATTTATCTAAATGGAAGAAATCTAAATGGAAGGGCATGGTTTTGAACCTGTGAGTATTTCCAACAAATTAAAAGAAGAAATGAGTAAGAATCTTCAAAATTAGTTGAGTTATCAGGGGAAAACTAAGTCAGTGCATAAAAAACTGATCGAATTTTGATTTTTCAACATAAATCAATTAATTAATTAATTAAAAGTTAAAAGCAATTTTTTCCTTGCAGAAGAGAAATATTTCTGTGTGTCAGTTTATTTTCACTGCTGTGGAGTATTATTTTAATCTAGAAAAAGTGGGAAAATAATAATAATTTAACTGCTGTAATCTACCCCCTTAATTGACCTTAGCATGCAGCCCCTTTAGCGTTTCTCCAGACATTCTCCAGAGTTTGCTGATGAATGTGGAAGCCGAAAAGTTTGGACCGGTAGCGGTAGCTCAGTGCATCAACTGATGTCACTGCAGCGCTTCTAACCGGGAGGTCCTAGGTTCGAGTCCTGACGGCGGCAGGATTTTCGACACTAGCATTTCAGCTAGGTCGAATTCAGTTGCTGTCTGGAGGAGAATTCTAGCGGCCGACTGCTCTGATCGGTAGTTTTCCGTGGTTTCTCCGATCAACACCAGGCGAATGCCGGAGCAGTACCCTACCAAACGGGCCACGGACCGCGCGCGATCTGTCCTTCCTCTTCCTTGTCCTATCCTCTCCCCCTTACACACACACACTTACACTAACACGCACTACGCTACCACATATTCCGGGAGACTGGTCGGGAGCCGAGAGCTTGTCCCGGCTGGGGCGGTGCCCCGCTGGTGGGAGAGATCTGGTTAGGGGAAACCCCACTGGCCGACGGTAGGTCGGCGCCGGATCTCGCCATCTAGCAGGGGGAGACCACCGCCATCTCTCGAGAAAAAAACATGCACTACACTAACGGGACTAATGACCAAGCAGTAATCGCGCTCGGAAACATGAAAAAACCAAAACCAAACCGAAAAGTTTGGCTGTAATTTCTTTGACCCCGGTGAATAAGCTGATAAGTCAAACAAAAAAATTACTGGAGTGCATGCGTCTGAAGTAAATCAGGGTTTAATAATATTCAAACGAAACTGTTGGTGTGTAAGTTGAAACACAGTACTGTCACGCCATTATTTTGCTGACTCTGTCTGTATTTTATACTGTAAGATATCATTTTGTAAGTGCCTTTATCTAATGATTAATGTGGTAATATTCCATGTTTTTGATTGAGATTATGTATTGTGTATGTCATCAAGTACTACCTGTTGTTATGTATGTGTACAATTATATGTACTATGTTCCCTTCTGATCCCCCCGTATCCTTTTCATTATCATTTCTTTATTCTCTCCTCCTGTCCATCTCCATTTTCTTTTCATCCTCTTTTCTTTTGTTTTTCACTCTCAACTCTGATATTTCTTGCTCACAATGTTTCGGCCTTAAGCCGCCATCCTGATTGAAGTTTTTTCTGGGCTTACTCAATCGCTTAAACCGGGCGTAAACCGGGATGGTTCCTAGTATAGCATCCCAGACGTAAATGTAAAATAACCCTTCCCTTTTTTGTTTATTGATCACAGTTGAGGCATAATTGAGGTAATGACAACTGACATTTCGGGTGAATTTTGAATTATTAATTCTAAGTGGAATAAGTGGGAGCTCTTTTTTTATCTCATTTTTTAAGAATGTTCCTAACATCATGTCTTTTCATTTTGCAAAATTTTAAGAATAAACAAAAAATGACAATAAGTTCATTTGGCTCGCACAGATAAATTAATGTAGATGGTAGTCACAAATTGATTTTTTTCCTTTGCGACATGAAATGTCAGTTAATATTAATTACATCCGAACACCTCAACTGTAATTTTTAAAATTGTAAATTAATTAAATTGGTTAGGCGGAAGAGCAGACATTAAGGCCTGAGCCTCGCCACAAATAAAGACAATTTTATTATTATTATTACAATTTTAAGAATAGTTTTCAAAATTTCAAAGCTTCAACTACAGCCAGATGGACAAAGGTTTCTTCAATTTGGAAAAGATCGTACGTGTGGTTTAGGCGCTGGTAGTGTTCACAGACGGACGGACGGACGTTTTGCTTTCAATTGGTTTTTCGGCTTCAAGGACCCACAAAACTGGGATTCTGGCTACACCACATTTTAGAGGATTATTTTCTCTTAATTTAGCAACTAGATTTATCCACTTTCTTGTTATCAGGGCCCGGCAATGAATGTTTTCTATCGAAAATTCTCCGGGTTTTTTGCACAGTATTACATAACTTTCTGTATACTACGTAGATTACGCGTATTCCGTACGTATACGTATATTATCCGTATTATATTACTCCATATATACGTACGTATACGAGAAAGTAAAATGCAGTGGAATTGTATAAATTGTTTTATCTTTATTTCTGGTTAGGGAAACGCTAACACTAATCGTTCTGAGAAAAGTAAGTGGACTTAGTGTAAAAGTTCTACTCTGAACGTTTCTGGTCTAATTCTAAACGTGTTTTTGTCTGGAATTAAGAATAAAATGCTTCGCACAATTATGCGATATTATGAGAAGGTTATTCTTTGTTTTTACACGAAGGTTGAGGCAGAAGTCATGACCACTATTTTTTTCTAAAATAAATGCTATCGGACCACCAACTTGTATTTCTCGTGTGAAAGAAATGCTGATCTAACGTGTGTTCGGATTCAGCATGTCGAAATATATAGAGAAGCACGTGTCAAGTCTTTGGTTCTGAGAACATTTTTTTGTGTGCCTGTGTTATATTTTATTTGCAGGTTGCATAGAAGACAACGTTTCGCGACCTAATTGGTCGCTTCTTCAGGTGTTCTGTACAATGAAAAGTTCTACAAAAATGTCATTTTTTAAATTACGTTAGAATAAAAACCTAAAGAAAATAGAGCGAAGTAACCTCAAATTACGATGTGTGTTTAATTTTTGTTGCTGTTACTTGAATGTTTATGTTCAAATAAAAACCTTCCTTTTTATTAAAAAATAGTGTCCATTAGGACACTTGCAAACTATCTTGAAGGTAGTTTGAAATTGAGGTGGAAGAGATTAGAGCAAAATGCCAAAAATGTGTAGTGTGCCATGCCATCAAATTATGATGGAACGACGGAACGTGTTTCCATGTTCAAGTTTCCAAACGATCCTACTCTGAGACAGAAGTGGATGAAATCCATAAACAGGGAAAATTTTGACCCAACTGAGTACTCTTATGTATGTGTAAAACACTCCGATAAAAGATTTGTTCTCTACGAAGACAAGGAAGTAAGACCATATAGTGTGGAATTAGTTGCGCAACGAATGTACCCGACTTTACTGAAAGATGCGTTCCCTTCAATCTTTCTTGATCAGCCTCATTATTTGACAAAGACTCTTCCTATGAAGATAAAGACTCTGAAGAAAGGAATCATGAAATTGAAGAGCGCTGTAAAATTAATTTCCAGAAAAGGAGTGAAGCAGATACAATAAATAATTTTGAACAATTTCTGCAAATATTTATGGAAAAGGTTTCTAGTGAGTGGACGTGTATTATAAAAAGTGCCTATGTATTTGTATTAAAAGTTGATGATTGTGATTGTCCCCAAATTCGTGTCCCTATTCGAATTAAGAACAATTTATAAATTGATGTTTTTGCAAGATTTCATCGGATAAGTTGAAGTGAGTGTTGGAAGATGAGTTTGTTTGCAATAAGGAGCAACTTTGATTCTCTTTTAAACTATTTAAAGAATTACATACCTAGTAAAGAGAAACTGAAATGCATTGTTACTGTGCTGCAAGCGGTTTGTGATGCAGAAGATGATAAATGGAGAAGAAGAAGAA